>APFE030945493.1:29293-69945 GCA_000404065.3 Pinus taeda | reverse complement strand
TTTTCTATGTTATAATTTTTTAGTAATCCTTTATGCAGAATTTTATTGAATGAATCAACTGCACTTCTTGCTTGAGGATGATATGTCATAGTATTCTTGTGTTCTATAATAAATTTCTTTGTCAATACTTCAATTATGTCATCAACAAATTATGTTCCCATATCATTGATGAGGAACACGGGGTAGCCAAAATGTGTCACTATATTTTTGTATATGAATATATCTACTACATCTTTTATACATGATTCTATGGGCTCTGGTTCTGCCCATTTTGTTACATATTCAACTGTAGTTATGATGTATTTTCTACCTATTTGTTTAGCTCTTTTAAGAAGAAAACCGATGAAGTTGATAGCCCATATTTTGAATGGTAAATATGTAACTCTTGAATGCAGTGGAATTTTGTTTTTTGTTACAGGTCGACGTATTCTTTGCCATATATCACATTTTTTTTACCTATTGTCGACAACCACAGAATATTGTCGACCACTAGAGACCAGCTTGCATTATTTTGCTAACAGTGGTATCTCCTTGATAATGGCATCCAACTCCACCTTTATGGGGTTTATTAATAATCGCTTTTCTTTTCTGTTCCATGACACATATTCGAAGTACTTCGTCAATTCCCGATTTATATAATTGGCCATGTATGAATGTATATGGTGTTGCTTTGATTGCTAGTATATTTTTCTTTTTTTCTCTGATAATTCTTCTTGTGCTTCACCTATATGTAGAAATTCTGTTATTTTAGTAAGTTCAACTGGAACTTCTTCAATTCTAAATATATGTGTATAAGGTAAATCATCATCGATATTCGATGACTCTTTTTTCATTTCTAGTCGAGATAGCTCATTAGGGCCAAGATTAATTTTTTTAGGTCAAACAAAAATTTCAAATTCAAATTCCTAAAATATTAGTAACCATCAAAAAAGTCTTCCTTGATGAACTAGTTTTCTTACAATGTATTTTAACACTTGGTGGTCCATGTAGGTTTTCCAAGAGATAGTGTCGAAATTTCTTCAGGGGGAATATCATCAGTTCGACTTCACTTTTTGTCATTGAGTAATTTTGTTCTTATTTATTGAGCTTCTGAGTGGCATAAGAATTTGGATGGTCTATTAATTTTTCACCAGGTCGTGCTAAGACTTCTTTAACTACAACATTTGATCCATTGACATGAACATGAAACTATTTAGATCAGTCTGGAAATTTTAGGATTGGTGCCTCGACCAACTTCTTTTTTAATTATTGGAATGATTCATCACATTCATCATACCAAATGAAAGGAATGTATTTCTCTGAAAGTTAGTCGATTGGCAATGTTATATCAGAATAATGCTTGATAAATCTTCTATAGTATCATGTATGTCATATGAATATTTTCATTTTATTTTTGTTAACTCGAGGATTTCAATTTAATATTTCATTGATTTTTTCCATATCAAATTTAATTCCATCCTTTGAAACAACATGAGCCAACAATATTCCAATCAACATTGTGAAGATACAATTTTTAATATTTAGAGATGGTCGTATATCTTCGTATATTTCAAAAATTAATATTAGTCATTGAATATGATTCTTTAATAACATGTAGACTGTCTAATTTTAAAAAAATACAACCATGGTTTTATAAATGTACTCCTAAAATGATTTAACAATTATTCTTGAAAACATTGCAGTTGCGTTATTTAGTCCAAATGGAATCACTATGTACACAAAAGAACCAAATTCAGTAATAAATTTCACTTTTTATCGAACTTGTTCTACTATGGATACTTCATTGTATCCTAAGAACCCATCTGTAAAGGAGTAACATTCGTGTCCAACGAAATTCTTTAATAATCTTGCCGGCAAAAGGGGTGAGGAATGGATTAATAATTGTTACTTTATTTAATCCTTGCGACACAAATGCATAGCCCCATCAGTTCATGTTTCTTTGATTGAACGACCATAGGTATTTCCCATTATGATGCTTCTATGGCGTATATAGTAGCAGTGGGAAGCATTCCCTCTATTTCTTTATGTACAATGGGTTTATATTTATGCACTAATTTGTATGGTCTCCTCTTTATTCGTTTAGCTCCAAGAATGAGATTAATGTTCATTTATCACATTTACATGACTAACCCTTCTAAGTATTTATAATATTGTAAAAATACATCTTGATGCTCCTTGTGTAAGTCGAAGTTGACAAATTTTGTGATTTGTTTCTATGACCATTAATCACGAAGTCAAGAGATTTTTAGTCGATCATCATTTGCTATGTCTACTTATGGTATTTTTATTTCTGCATCCATCAAGTTAGGTATGTTTGATTGGTCAATTCATTGTTCCATGAATTTTACATCTTGGTAAGCTACTGAAAATTCTAACTTATTTGGTTTCTCTATGTCTTGTTTACCGTCTTTGTATATTGATTGGATTCTCTTGTCATTTTTAGGATGATTCTTATTCAAGGAAACTAGAAATCGATGGGTATTTCTTACATTTATAATCGACTATATTTAATTTGGTTTGTGGTGCAAGATATATAGTTGCAAGTTACTCAACCATTAAATGAGGCCTATTTATTAGCTAGTTTTTGTCTCATGAATTTCTTAGTTTTATGGATTGCTATTTTAAATATGCTTCCTCTGGTTTCAATTCAAAATCCTTAACGATGTTTCCCTTTAGTTATTTCCATTAGAGTGATTGGACCCTTTCTTCCTCTAACTAATACCACTTATTTGGTGGATCATCAAAAGTATTTCAGAACAAATGTGGACAAACACGTTGGTCTGTATAACCAATTCTTTTCCATTCTGATTCACATTTCTAGACATGTTCAATGAGATCTTTGCAAAAAATAAAATTAGGTATATTTTCATGGAGAAATATATTTCTTCCTCCAAATCGTTCAATAAAATAGGTTGTCACATTTGTCCATGTTTGGATTCAGGATGAGTGGGTATCCCACCATCTCACTTCCTGACTCGTAAAATTTTGTACTAGACTTTGCATTTGACCCTGTGCATGAATGGATTTTGCTACTTGTTCTCTATGATTGATAGGGGATGCTCTTTATTTAAAATGAATATTGTTACTGAAGTCATTCATTTGATATGTTGGAATTAAAGATGGTGTTTCTAGATATTTTTTTTTCTCATATAGTTGCTACTACTTTTATAGAATAACAGGGTCAAATATTTGATGTCCAGATTGCTTGGATTGTACAACACTCTTTTTCCTTTGATTCATAGTTTTCAATTTGCCATTCATATAGATCAGTGCCTAATTTTTTCCCAGTTGAGATAGTTGCCACAGTTAGAATTTCACCAAAAGAATTTTGTTCGACGTTGTCTCATTTATCATATAGGACTTGGTAAAGCTTCCTTATTTCATCTTCTTCGTTGAAAGCTTCCACCCATGTTTTACCTTATTGATCATATAAAGGGATAATGATATTTTTACTATTGCCTTATAGCTTGATTTTGTTTTTATAATTATATTGTCACCCTCATTCGTCCTCCCAAGCTCGATCAACTAAATTAAGGTAAGCAAGGATTTCATCGACTAAGTCGATGGATTCGAAATCGATTGTCATCACTATCCCCATTATAGATGTTTGGACTTGTCATAATGTGCCAATTTGTTCATTAAATATTTGGTCAACCAACTTAATATAATCAAATGTTCTCTGTAAGTTTAGTTGTCCCGTATTAATCCATGTTTCCCTGGCAAGAATATCTGCATGTGATCCAAAATCAACAAAAACTTGTATAACGATAAACAAATTTATTTCAAAGTCCATATGTGGATCATGATCTTCTATCTGATTTCCTTGCGATAGTTGCCTGACGTTCTTTCCTCTTTCTCTATTTTCATTGCAATTTTCCAATATATTTTGTAATTCAACAAGACGAGCGAAAAAATATTATTCCTTTAATAATTCAAGGAATTCTTCTAAGATTAAATCCTTAAATAAAGATTTTTCTTCATTTTCTTTCATAAAAAATCAATAAATTGTTTCATAGAATCATTTTGACCTGGCATATTAGGATATTTTTTCATATTCTTGATTGGATTAATTACTTGGTGGTGTTGATCATTATTATTTCTTCGTGCGCCAGACATTATAACTACATGAAGGGTTTTACAATTCAGAATCTCATGTTTCAGAAAATTTTGTAGTAGATTGATAGATCTTTTGTTTAAGATTTTTTCCATAATTTTAGGACAATCTTCCAACGAATAGTTGCCTTGACAACACATATTACAGAAGAATAAATCAGTGTCTTCTTCTAAGGGGAATTTAGTCACAATATGTTCCTCTTACAAGTAGGTATACCAATAAAATCTACCTCCTACTCACCCATGACCATGAATCCTGCTATTATAACCACCTCAACCTGCTCCATAGCCTCCTTGGCGTCATCCTCTTACATTCAAGGAGGATGAATTTGGAGGTTGATTAGTAGACTGATTATTGTAGAAAATGTGGTAGTTAGTTTTAGCTTTCACATTTAGAGGAAATTCCTTAGTAGAATGTATGTTATCTTTGTATATTGCACCCCACTTTGGCTTGGAATTCTGTAGGTTATATTGGCAATATTTAGTGGAATGACAAGAATTAGTTTGACAAATATAGCAATATACGTCAGTTTGTATTCTTATAACATATTGATGAAAATAGTCTATGAACTTACAAGTATCTTCTGTATGTCCTTCCATATGATTGGTAGACCATAGATGATTCCTTTGGAATGATAACTGCATCAGGGAATTTTGTGGTTGCTCTACTTTATCTTCAATGTTAATGTCGGTTGGTGGAATGAATGATTGGACTTTGTCATATTGTCCGATTCGCTATGCTAATTTAAGGGCTTCTTCACATGTTTTTACTTCATGCATTTAGAGAGATCCACAAATTGTTTACTGTAAGACGGGCACATACCACTGTACTAGAATATTTTCATCGAAAATATACAAGATCTAGCTTAGTAAGTCTTCAAATGATTTGTTGTACTCTCAAACAAAATGGTTTGGTATCTGCTTGGTTTCCTTTATTTTTTGTGTTGCCAAATTCTTAACGTCTTCTGCTTTGAAGAATGTGATGAAGTTGGTCTTAATCTCATCTTTATTTTATTTTATTTTTCTATTAGGTTCATGAATCATGTTAGAGCGTGTTTCCTCAACGTTGCTTTGAGTTGCACCATTTGCTTATCTTCATCATTGATGTTGTTCGTGGTCAATAATTTAAAAAAAAAAAAACCAATCTCTTTTCTAATCTTCATCACCTTCATACATGGGTATATGATTCACACCTATCTTTATCATATGGGGTAACACTAGATAAAACTAGTCATTTGCGATAGTTTCCTAGTTGGAGTTTGTATCTTTATTTTCTCTGCTATCGTTGATGTCATGATATAATGAGTTGTTGGTATAAAAAGCCTTATCTATGTATTATGTGAACTAACTTACTTTCGACCATGACTCTTCATCAATTGGTTATGTACTTTTGCTTTTGTCCAACAGATACAAGCTAAGAAAATAGGGAATGATCATGACATTAGTAAGTGGATAATTATTTATTCTATTTGATTGTATTACTTGATTGATTTTGGATAAAATTTTCATTTTCTTTATGGTTTCTTTTTTCTTCTTTGGTATGTTGGACTACATGTATTTCAGAATAATTTCATAACTGAATAAATTCTCTAACACTGGGACTTGATATAGATCTAATCAGTGTATTCCTTATTATTGGAATATAGTCTTTGATTTCCATAGCATCCACTTTTTCTCTAGTGGTTATCAATAGACCTTCCTTTTCTATCAGTAGGGGTGGTGTTACGCCTCTCAACTATTTTGAGGATTATCATGCATCTTCCCTCTCATGCTCCTAATTCTTCATTATTTTCCTCCCGTATTATTATTATCTCATTTTCTCTCATCATTATTGTCTTTTATCCCTTACCAATTTTTGTATATCAGTCAATTGTTTGTACTATGGATCACTTTCTTCTTTTTGTTTCCTTACAAGTAACTTCCTCCCTTCCATCTTTGTCGGCTATAAGTACTTACCCATCTCCCTATCTCTCACATTATGTTACCCTCCCCATGCCTACCCGACTAATGTTAGTCCACAAGGGAGTATCTATTGGCAATGATTATCTTCTTAAAAAGTAATCCAATACTTCTTTTGTATCTTTATAGTTGGCGTAGAGGTATTTACACTAATTTGTTTCTTCCTTCCTCTAGTTGGTGTTGGATGGTGGCCCTAAAGGTTGTTGATATTTGATGATGTGGCCTGCACCATTTTCAAGAAGAAAATTATGTATTAAGGTGGGAATTGTGCAGAACAAATTATTTTTTAAGTCATCGTAAAATCTAGTTTTTATATTTCAACAAAAATCCAGTCTTCTCGGGCTTGTTCTTCATAATACTCATACAAAACTGACTTGAGCTGATCTTGTAAGATCATTCAGTTGGTGTTCGACATTTTCAATAATAGTCAAGCATCAGTTTAATTTTATATTTTTTTCATGGGCAACACTATTGAGGATATTTTTATCTCTACTAGAGAACCTTATATAAAGTTCTCATGTGCCTCTTTGAAAAAGTTAGCTCTAGCTTCCGCAAGAAAAAACTAATTCCTTCGTGTCTAGATATTCAAATAGTTATTAATCCTTTCTTCCCATCATAATTGTATCTCATATAATGTTAGAATTTATACTTGCATAATATATGATTCGAAGTCTAACTACCGACAATAAAACCAATGTTTTAATCTAGTGAGCATACATTATTATGAGTAGAAAAACTTGAGGAAATCACAAGTAAGCATATAAAGATACAATAAATACAATAATGGAGAGATAGGAAAGATGTTTAGATGTACTCTTTGTTATATATTGAACTAGCATGTTACATTTCTAGCTATATACACACACACACACACACACACAATAACGAGACAATTATGCAAGTCTAATTGTTTGACTAATTATGCTTCTTAAACCATCATTAGTTAACCTCATATCACATTATAGACTATCAACTTGACTGGGGCTAGTCAGTATCCATTTTCAATCCGACTAGTCAGTCAAACCAACTAGCTCCTCCAACAACATCCCAATCATGAGCAGAAAGAATTGGGAGCCTGACCCATATTAGAACCACATCCGGTATTTCTATTTTGGTAATGAACACTTGGGTCCAAAAATTGAAGATAAATTGGGTATAATCCATCGTCTGTACACTCAGTCCCACTAGTTTCACCTCGACATCCTCCATAAACTATAGGTTGATCCTAGTCCTTGCCAATACGTGAACTGTTGGAAGGTTTTTAATTACGGGTTCTATTTCACTATTCATCCATGCCTTTATGAAATAAATGTTGAGTTTTCTTCCTCTCCAGTTACCAGCAACCGATTTCTTGAGCATTCTTCATCATCATGTCCACCTAGAAGAAAAGGATAACCTTACTATAATTTTCTTTTTAATACTTTACTTCTTCTTCTACTTCATGCCCTCTACTTGCTCTTTTTTTGACCTTAGGGTTGTACCCAAGATAGTCGAGGGATTTTATATTGAGCTATTTTCACCTTTCTCCCTACCATTTTGGCCATCTTTGTCTTCTGATACCAATACTCCCTTAAAAAGCTACTTGCAAACTATTGAGGATAGTTTTCCTTGGGAAGATATGAAAACAATGGTACGCCATAAAGAAAAGATCCTTTACTAAGACTCGGTTCCTTATAGAGATCAATTAGGTCCTCTTTAGGTTTTGTTTCTATGCTTGACATGAATGCCATTCAAATGAGTCTAAACAAGAATGGGATGGGTTTCTTTAAGAAAACCCAAGGCGTTCCAATAAAGGCCTGAATCGCGACCTACTAACCCAAGCTTGGCATCCATTGCATGTTTCATTCTGGGGAAGCTACGATAGGCAATGCTTGTACCAGTTCTCTAGCTAGAGCCCTCATCTCTCCAAGAGATGACATTAATAGAGAGGGTTTTGACAAGGTTTCCAATTGCAACCACACTTCTATCTTGATGATCTCCAACCTAGACTTGAAATATGATGTGGATGCCTAGATCTATACATCGTCACTTTCCTCTAATTCAAAATCGACCAACGCCTCATCTGTCATAGAGAAGCCTAACTTGTTGACTAATAAGTCAGCTTGAAGACCTATTTTCTCCATAGTCATGTCTACTATAGACACAACACTATATATCTGGAAATAAATGACATTAGAATAAGGAATAAGGAGATCACAATTGAGAAAAGCCTATGACTATTTAGCAAGTCGAGAGTTTCTATAGCATCTAGGATGTTCGCCTTCCTACCCCCTAGAACAGGTTTTCCTTTTGCATCCTACACTCCTTAGCTCAAACCCTAATTATCGCAGTCCTCGCGAAATTTCCATCCCAGGTACAATGCCATTTTGTTGTCAAAAAAGAACCATTAATATAAAAATGTAGTAAAACATCTCTGATTTTAAGAGAATACAAATTAACTTTAATCATACTAAACCTATAAATGTTAATTAACCATTTAACTTATATATATATATATATATATATAATATATATATATATATTATAATCTCTTTAAATTATTTATTGTTTATTTCAATGAAGCAGATTTATTAGTATTTCAAAATATATAAATAATCAATATCTGTAAATGAATATTTTTAAATTTCATAAAAAATTAAAAAATTAAAAAAAAATGGAAAGTTGAAATTTCAAAATATATAAATAATGAATATTTATGAATGAATATTTTTAAATTGACATACAAAAATAAAATAAAAATTAAGTGGAAAGTTGAGATTTCACGATGAATACTCTTCGTCATACTCCAAGATAGAGAGTTAAAAGTCATTAAAACCATGTTTCTCATTCGAGAAAGTTTTAAAAACAATCAAATTTCAGTTTTGTCTGTTGTATTAACCATTTGATTCAATTCATCTGCCTTGAGTTCATGCTTACTCTGTTTGCTGTTTTTGATGAATACGAAATCCAGGTTGTGCTATAATGTATTTTTTGGGGTGGCTCATGGATACTGGTTAATAATTACACCTAATTTCAAGAAGTTAAGCAGAATTGATCCTGTGATTTTGAAATCTAGGATGTATTTAACAGTAGGGATTTAACGAATTGAACTAATGCTTAATACTTACGACAAAATATCATTTTTTCAACTTTCATTTTCTCCTTATAGTTCGATAATGCTGTGCAATTGGGATGGTTCGATTCTGCAGGTTTGTTGTGACCAGCCTTACAAGCCTTGCGCAACATAAATTGGATTATGTGAATGCTAATGGAGTTTTACTTGGCATAGCTTAATTTTTTCTTTAAATAAGAGTACAATTTGTGCTACAATGTCCAATGATTTTAAGAGGAATGTCGGATCAGAGCCCCCAAGTAGCAGGTCACATGATGGCATTTCACGACTTTCGATGGAGACTCGTTTGAAAACCACGCTCATCCGGCCATACAATGGACACAGTATAGATGAGTTTGTGCCTCGGTGAACATCGAATTACATTAGCCAAGATGATTTGCATATCGGTGGTATGACCAAGTGAGAAACTATGGATTGCGATATTGATGCTTTTATGAAGGTGTGAATGCTGCTATTCTAGGATTTTTATAAATTCTCCGCTCTGATTCTATTTCCTGTTCGTAATGGTATTTCATAAATGTCGACTATCTCAACCATCCATTGCTAACGATACTCATCATTGAGAAATTCAAAGATGGCTTCACGTTTGCATTTGAGGTGGTGTTGTTAGAACATTTCTTGTTGAAATTAGAGAACAACAATTCAGAGCCTATTCAAATTGATTGTAGCTTGGAGGAATTGGCTGAACTCTATTCTTCTAACTAATGCACGTTATAAGCGCCGTGATTATTTCTTTTGTTTCTCTATGCCATATATACTATTTAGGTCGTGTTTTGGTCGATCTCTACCTTGCTTATATTTTGTGATGAGAGGACATGATTAAAGATGTAAATAACTTTCTCAATTCTTATTATTAATAAGAAAAGTCTAATAAACTTAATATTAATTAATTAATCAATTAATTTAATGTTATAAATAAATCTAATGTTGTTCAGAAATTTAATGTAGTGATATTAATAGTTTTGAGATAGGTTTTGGGTGATAATTACATCAAATATAATTATTGAACCAAGATTATACATTGTCAAGACTTTCTGTGTAGAGATGTAATAATTGAACCACACTTATTAATTTTGATGTGATTATAACCTAAAACCCTATCTCAAAAATTTGGATATGAATCATATAAGCTTCAATTCACCTGATATTAATATTATAATATTAAATTTATTAAAAATAATAATATTCTCTTTATAATATTGGTTTTTTTATCATTATATTATGAGATTAATAATATTAATTTTTTAACATTAATATTAATTAATATATTAATTATATTAATAATAATGTTATGGTTGACATTAACATTTATTTTATAATGTTATTAAACAGATATATGTTATTTCTAACATTGTTGTGGTTTTTTTGGCTAAATTATATTTCCCTACACTATACATTAACCTATATCCTAGAAATCCTAAATCAGAAATACTATGTACGAATCAACTATTTCCCAAGAATGTTTTCCTTTTAGTTAACTATGCAATGTAATTAAAATGGTTCTTGAGAAATTTCTTCCTCTTAGAAATATACTTGTACTATAAACCATCTTAGTGTTATGAATAGGCATGCCCAAAAAAATTGAGATTTTATGTATAAAGTAATTCTAATATTTGATTATTTCAACCATTGTATTTATTGTGATTATAGTGTTTAATTAGAAAATACATTCTGGTATAATTTAGACTAACAAACACTGTATGACATTTTTCTCCAAATTCCGGTTGCATAACCGAACCATTCTGACAACAGTGAAAATGGCTTGTGACGGTTTGTCGTTGTCTTATTAATAAGCATATGTAAACTATTTTGTTCTTTTTACTCGTATATACCATTCTTGTCCTCTAAACAGAAATACTGTTCCCACCATATAATATTAATCCTTTGCTTAGTATTGTATTGATAGTCTCTGAGTAAGAAGATGCGAGCTAACATTTCATTTTGAAGTATTAAGGATATGAAGATTTGTCGATGACTAGCTAACACAAAATTTATTCTAGGAGGACGAATCACGAATTTATATTGCATCAATCTCGTAGCATTCTATCGTAAAAATAACAATACAATAGATAAACTATTAAAGAAATATCCTTAAATCTAGAAGCTTTGCAATATGGTTATTATAAATTTTAATATTAAATAATACAATCACTTTAAAAAGAGTAATAAAAATATTACTGTAATTAATATAGCAAAAAATTATATTTAAATATTTTACTAAATATATATCTTACTAAATCTATGTTTTACTAAAGATATATTTTTTTACTAAATTCAAAATAAAACATAGCCTCTAAAATCTATAAAATGTATATCTTACTAAATTCAAAATAAAACATAGCCTCTAAAGGTTATAAAATATATGTCTTCCTCAAATCAAAATAAAACATAGCCTCTAAAAGATATATTCGCCATGTATGTAGTACAAACAAATTGAGAATGATATTATTGATTTTGGAAGTTCAACTATAGCAAAGTAATTAAAGGATTACACTACCCTTAATTCAATGTCAAGGGTTAAAAAATTTGGTTACAATTGGTGTTATTAGTCCCCGCCTTCGGAATACTAGGGACCATAATGTTCGATCCTGCGTTGACCAGCTATTAAATCACTTTGACCGTTTAATATATTCGATACATTTCACGTTTAAATCAATGTTTTAAATAAAATGTTCTGTTCAACAAATTTTTATCCAATGTTTTTGCTTGGACCTCTTATTGCCAGCCTCACATGCCCCGATGTTATTTCAGTGAAGGCAAGTTATTTTATCATAAGTTTTTCAAAACGAATGTGTGAGCGAGCAAGTTATTTTATGCAAACTAGGAAGGTTGGAGCAAGTAAACTATTTTATGCAAAGTTTTTAAAACTAAAACACATTGTTCAATATCCAAAGCCACCACTTCTAGCAACACGCCACTTGTAGCTTCTTCTTGCTACTTGTCACCTCTTCTATCTCCTGTCCTCTCTTCGTTCCACACAATATCCTCCCACCTCCTCTTAATTCCTCTCGCCCCTCTTCAGTACATAAAAAACACATTGTTCTTTGGATTGGTCGTCTGCTGGTGTTGGTTCTTCAACCAGATCTAAGCAATTATCGTAGCATACTCATGTTAGCCCAGTGTTCTCCAGTGTTTTGGTTCTTCAACCATATCTAAGCAATAAGCAATTGTCGTAGCATGCTCATGTTAACCTATTGTTTTCTGCAATAGTTGAGCTTACATTTAATACTATTCTTATCTAAACTTGCAGCTCCATAGCGTGGATAATTGGCATGGCCTCCAGAAACTTGTGGAATGATTTTGATAGCCATGCCCTCTAGGGACTTGCAGAGTGATTTTTTAAGACTAAGAAGCCAGCAATGGTTCTATAAATGAAAATTTGTAAATTGCCATGATTTTTTAAGATCTCGTGATTCTTAACCTGCATCACATCGCAAGTAAATGTCATTAAACAATCCTTATATTTTCTATTCATATTCCATAGGTAAACATTAATTTTCAATCCTTACATTATCTTTACATTATCTACTCATATTTCAAAGGAAAAATTACATTTTTCCAATTACAATTTTCAATTTGATAATCATAAAAATCATTACAGAGACTCATCATTGTTGAAACATTTTGGTAGCATCTGGTTGTTGGTTTTGTGCTCAATTTATGATGCAATTATTTTTTAGTTATGTGCTGAGAGTTGCTCGACTCATATCTATATCTACTCTTGCCTAGATTCTATGCTAGCGAATTGGACTTTCTTTGATGTTTTAAAACACATTGCTTATAACTACCTAGTTGTTTAGAGGACAATATTTATCTAGCATGTAAACTATTCAAATATTCATGCTTTAATGAGGTTTCTTCTTACATTCTGGTATACAAGTTCTATAATATGTATATTACTCCATTTGAAAAATCACTGAGCAATCACTTGAGCACTACAGATTACTAATCATAAACAAAGAAGATACCCTGGAAATACTCAGTGACTACAACTTAGCTGAGCTAAACTGCTTATATCAATGGTTTACCCTTGAGGGCCTTTATGGCGCAAGTGAGCCAGATCTCTCATGGCCAGTAGGGGTATTAAGATGAAATTTGAGTTTTGGTTTCCACCTTTTTTAATTAATCCTGAAATCTTGATCATAATAATGCCTTCTTGTGTATACACACCCTAGGAAAATTAAACACGTTATATTTGGGGAAATATTTCATATTTAAAATGCGCAGGACAAAAGATGAAATTTCCAAGGTATGCTTAAACTAAGTTTCTGAATACTTAATGGTGTTTGCAATATTATGAATGATTGTATTACTGAGGACAATACCGCAGTACACTCAAAAGATGAAAAGAAAAATGAAAGGATTTTGGCACCTGTAATTGTTCCTGCAGTGTCTCAATTTCTACGTTTTTCTTGTTGATTATGTCATTTGATAACTGTTGATCTTTGATTTTATGAAATCCTTGGAAATACATCAAAGCAAACCCCATGATGAGAAGAAGGAAGCACGATGGTATTCTCACCATGGATAGCATTCTTATTCTTCTGCTCCTTCTTTACCTTCCGCAGCCAATCTGTCAGAGACTACTCACCAGCAAATTTTTTGAGATTACTGCCATCACCATATTTGCTTGCAATCTATGAGTACCATCTATAAATGTTTTTGTAGTTCTCTAGCCCTATTCCACACTGGAAATTTCCAAAAATAAACTTAAACAACCAGACATTCCAGGGGGAATTTCCTGCCACTACGGAACCTATAGAATTCAGCTTAACTCTGTGTAAGAAAAGCCCCTTTCTCAAGACATGTATTTCTATAGGCGGCGAGGGATCAAATGCTACCACCTTTGCTTTAATGGCCAAACGTTCCTTCCAGCACAAGGTGTTCATAAATTCAGCTATCGCAATAGACAGGACAAGAAATACAGTTTTCACAGCCTTGACCTCGACTCGGAGATTCCCAAAGACATGACAGAGATGCAAAACTTGGGAAGCCTCTTCGCTGAATGGAGGCATGTCATTAAACTGGAAGCTAGGGAATCGCATCACCCTCGGCTCCTCCTCACCGCAACTATCTATTTTGCGCAATATTTCATCCTAGTTTCTGATAAGAGGTCATACCCTGTGACCTCCATTGCCCAAAGTTTGGACTGGGTGAACATCATATGCTTCAAGTATCACAACTTGTGGGACACTTCTGCCACCAGAGCTCATGCAACACTATATCACGACTCGTGGGACACTTCCGCCATTGTTGTATGTCCCAAGCAAACCCTAAGAAACAAAATGTGTTGAACAATTTTTGGTAATAAAGTTTTGACTAATCACCATGGCTAGCGTGTTGAACAGAGAAATGAAACTGAACAAATGAAGTGAGAACATTCCAGAAAAAATTTGAAACAAGTGACACTCACAAGGATGCATGTGGAGTACGTGTATCACTTTCAATTAGAATTAAAAAAGACAATAGAATAAAAAAAGTAATAATAAGATTGTTTAACCTCTGATTTAATGAATTATAAATTATAATTAAAACTATTTTCCACCACCTATCATTCTTACGAAGTAGGCGTTTGTTTATGGCAATTTAGTTTATTAAATTCGTAGTCGGCATTTCTAATAAATATATTGATGCTACAGTGATGATTTCGGAAAATTTTAGGAAGGATGCTCTTACATGGGACAAATTTCACTGTTAAGAAACTAATGGCCCAATTGCATTGGTTCTAAATTAACTCATTCATGGTTGTTTCTTTCTTTGTCATTATTGTGCAATTCTAATGCAGGCTTTGGTTTGGGATTAATTTTTCTACGGCGTTGGTACTGTTTTTAATCAAAATATTATTTTGGAGAGTTCAAAGTTCTAATGATGCCCATATTTTCAGATGTCGACATCCCCATTGAAAATTGAGGGTTTCAATCTTTTTACTTCACCAAGAAAGCTTTTTAGGGCTTTGTAGCATCAATCTTCCCTGAATCTTTATGTGTGGAAGGGTGTGCTGACAAACAATGTGAATGCAACAAGTTTGATGCTTCAAGTGAGGGAGACCCGAGTGTAGCAGATGGCCTCGCTTCTAATCATAATAATTATAAAGTAAGAATGAGAATGCATGGGAGGTAAGGTGTTCCTTTGGAAGGTGGGGCATTGCTTGACAAGTTTGCTGACATGCTTAATCGAACTTCTAAAGGATATGTTTAGGCAAAAAACTTACTAGAGGGCAATTATGTCTTACTAACTATCCAAAGAACTAAATCTATGTCAACAAGTGTTTCTAGTTGACAACCTTCAGGAATTTCGAGGAGTTATACAACAAAGGAGCTAAGACTGATCACAATGTTGTCCAAGATACGTTATTCAACATCATTGCACTCTTATCAAATGATGGATAGTAGTGGTGGTTTCTAATATTGGCTGTAGGAAAAGGGTTCGTACTAATGCTCACTAATGTAGGAATTATCCATTGCCCTCAACATAGTTTTTAGAAATTGCCTTAATTTTTCTTGACAAAATTTTATTGAGCCTTGAGAATTTTCTTTGGCTGCAAATCAAACTACTGATATTTGGAGGTCATTCGCTTATTCTTAACGACTCAAGCAAGTATAAATTATTATAGCCCTACTAATGCTACCACATCTCTTTTCATCAATTCCAAAGCTGTAATTAGTTTGTTATTTGATTTCAGGCCTGATAGGGACTATGTCGCTTGCAGATCTTGTTAACGAACGTAAACGCAGTAAGTAAGTGATATAACTATTTCAATCTAGTGATGGTTATAATCTCACACTTAGAAACATAGACCTTAATAAATCTAATAAACATAATGTTATTAAATTAGTAAACCATATGTTATCAACTTAATATTATTAGTATTATTATTATTACTATAAATTTGATATTATTTTTGATTTTATTTAAATAAACATAATTTTACAATTTTAATAATTATAAATAAATCTAATAAATTAATATTTACTAACGGAGAAAAATGTTATAAAAACCTAATGTATAATATTATTAGTTATAAATATTTAATTTATTATAATATGTTTTAAAAAATCAAATATTATAATATTGATATTGTAATATTAAATTTGTTTATATCATTACATTTATTAGATTTATTTATAGCATTAAATACTAATAAAATTGGATTTATAATATTAATTTTTTGTATCAGTACTTTCATATTACTAATATCAAGTTCATTCCCAGATGTGGGTGGCACCATCACCCTTACTGTTTCCCATGCAAGGAGTTAATGTCTGGTACTGCCAACTGCAGAGCAACGTGGCCTACCGGGACTTAAACTCATGCAAGCTGGGGAAAGTTATTAATGTTGGATCGGTTGGCGGATTTGCATTTATGCACTGCGCTAATCGATGCAACATTCCCTTAGTTATAATCATGCTACTCCATAGCTATTTCACCATGCCTTGTGCTCAGTCGCTCAACAATAGAACTTGGTTTGTGGAGGTTGTTTGTGATGGACTGACTCTGGCTTAGTACTGCAAGCTCCAAGCCACTTCTATCAAGGGTAAGTTCTCCCGTGTTCTAGATTCACAGATTCTATTGTTGTCTGCAAGTTCTATGGTTGTCTGCAAGTTCCGTGTTATTGTGTTATCGTTTGCAAGTTCGGTTGGGCCTCCGTCTCGCCTCAACCGACTCTGTTTTGTTGGTTCTCCTGTCCATTATCCATTTGCGCCCTACCTCCTGTCTGTCATCATGGTTCATTCGGGAAAGAGGCATCATTCACGGGGGCGTCATGACAGTCATTTGCATCCCCCAGCCGATCATGCTATGGAAACTGCGTAGGAACCCTTCAATCCCTCCCCCGTCCATGAAGCTGGGCCATCTTTAAGTTTCGATCATAAGCCTACTCCGAATAGTTCCTTCCAAACCATGCACTTTAAATTTCAAAGTAATTTGCATAGGCCCCTTGTTACTACTCACATCACCATTATCCTCTCGGAAGAGGAAAATCAGGTCTCCCCTCTAGCCTGCATTGCCCCTGATCCTTCCCAAAGTAGCGAGCATTCCACGGACAAAGAAAGCTTGGAGAATTGGAAAAATGAGAATTCTAAACAGGAGGAATTTCTCATAAATCTTCCTCCCCTTGAAGATACAAGACCTGCTACTGAGGAAGGGACTCATGGTGAAGCAAGCCATACCATTGCAATCCCTGGCAGCGACTTGGGCGGCAATGAAGGTCTGAGGACTGATGATGCAGGTCTGGCTGAGAAGAAGAACCATGGCACGGCAAAGGGGGAGTAGCACCAACTGGGACTGCCTCCCTTTTTTGTTCTGGCTACTGTTTCAGGCTCACGGTCAAGGTTCAGTGCTAATGTCCTACTGTTTTTGGCTTCCAGCTGGGGATTTGGTGACACATCATGTGTTGGCTTGCAATGATTTTATGTTTTTGTGTTGGCTCAGTTCTTCTTCTCGGCATACATGTATCCCTTTATGTCTTTTATCTGGTCTCTTGATCTCTGTAACTGGTTTCCCCAACTTATGTTTGTAAAGGGGCAGTTCTGTTATTTTGAGCTCTTCCAAGCCTGGATACTATGTTAAAATATTTTGCCTTACAGTTAATAGAATTTAGTATTTGCAGAGAAAAAAAAATAATATTGAGTTCATAACATCATATTTATAAAATTAATATAATAAGATTAATATTAAATAACAATATTTATATTAGCATTAATGTTATTGTTAATATTAACATTTTCATTATAAAAAGAGGTTGACAATGTTATCAAATTGATATATGTTAACATGGTAATAAGTTTAGATTTATATTATTAGAATTATCAATAATAATACTAAGCTTGTAGCATTAGTTTTATTAATATTAATAATATTCGGTTTATAATATTGAATTTTTATAATATTGTATTTATTGATGTTAATAATATTCATTTTATAATATTAATGTAAAATAAAAGTATTTACTATTTATATTAATGGTATTGTTAGTATTAAATTTTGGTTTATATTATTGGGTCTGTAATAATAGGGTATATAAATGCTTTAGTATTAAATAATTCAATAGTAAGAATAGTAAAAATAAAAGAACATTAATACTAATATTATTTCTAATGTTATTGCTAACATTAACATTTGGTTTATAATGTTGGGTTTATAATATTACGATTTGTAATATTTGGTTCATAATCTTGGGTTTTATAACGATTTCTTCATAATTAGTTCTTTCTTCTTGAGAGAATACTTTTTCCATAACTTGTCAATACTTCCATCAACTACATGTTTGATCTTGTACACCCATTTGGATGTCACAATTGATTTGTATTTAGGTCTAAGAACAATTTCTCAAACATCATTTTTCATTATAGTTTGGTATTCTTCTTGCATTACATTCTTCCATTCCTTATGCCTGGCTACCTTTTCATAAGTTGTAGGTTTTTCTTCAATAAATTTAGTCATATAAGCGGCATAACCTGAATATATCTTAGGCTTCTTACTTTCTCTAGATGTTCCTTTTGTTGGTGTATGTCCTTCAGCTTCTTATAGAGTTCACATTAACCAAACTGACCGCTTTCGACTTTGTGAAATGATGACAGGTTGCATGGGTTCACTTGGTCCTTCAATTTCTTCATGATTAGTAGTAGGTTCTAGAGTATTGTCTTTCCTAGAAACATCTTCAATTGGAAAGATAGGTTCTTCTTCTTCATCATAATAAATAGGAATATCCTTAGAGTTCTTGTATGTAATGATTTCAACAAAAATGATATCTCTACTTACTTCAATATGGCGTTCTTCCTTGATGTAGACTCTATATTATTTTGATAATGTGCTATATCTAATAAGTATTCGTTTATACCTGTAAGATCCAACTTCTCCCTTTGGTTCTTGGGAATGTGAATGTGTATGAGACATCCAAAAATTTGGATATGGCCAAGATTTGGCTTCTAAACTGTGAATCCTTCTTTTGGAGTCATATCATTAAGGATATTTTGAGGACTTCAATTTTGTATAGAAATTGTTGTTATAGAAGCTTCTCCCCATAAGAACTTGAGAAGGTCTTGGTCATGTAGCATGCATCTAGCACATTCTTCATTGGATTGTTTATTCCTTTCAACCACATCATTCTATTTAGGATTGTATGGAACTTTCAACTCCCTCTTTATTTCTTCTTCTTTCCAAAAAGCCACAAGTTCTCTAGAAGTATATTCTCCACCATTATCTAACCTTAGGGTTTTGATCTTCCTTTCTATCAAATTTTCTACTTCTTCCTTCAACTCTTGGAATTTCTCGAATACTTCATTCTTAGACCTTAGGAGGTATATCCAAGTCTTTCTGGAGTTATCATCAATGAATGTTACATAGTATTGATTACCACCAAGTGACTTCTCTATCAAATGTACACAAACACCAAAGTATATGAGATCCAAAATTTCCTTAGATCTAGTGTCACTTCTAGTAAAAGGTTTGTTCACATTCTTTCTAAGGGAACATCCCTTACAGACTCGTTCATGCTCTTCCTTTAATTGATGTATACTAGTAACCATTTGATTTAATGATGGAAATATCGTGTAATGAAGGTGTCCATACATTCTATGACATAATTCATAAGGGTGATGTCTAAATGTACTAGAGATTGAGAAGGAGGAGTGAAAATTATATACAACCTCCCCTCATGAATCCAAATAGTCCTTTCATTTTTAATACTAGATCCCTTAGCCCATACAATAACTTTCTATCAACAAGTGCAACCCTATTGCCTTTATATTCTAAGAAATAAATAGAAAATATGTTTTTTCGAATCCTGGAACATAGAATATGTCATTCAAATGAATATTCACACTAGATTTTAGCTACAAGGAGGTAGATCCAATCCTTTAACCGAGCATATATTCTTGTATCTATTTTTCACTGAGTGATAAGATTTTCATTTGATAGAGTTTCGAGTTGACCATGTTCTCGTGTAATGTGCCTTAAAGCTCCACCATCAATTACCCATGCATTATGATCCTCAAATGATCTTGTAAGAGAAGAATGAATACTTCCGTCCATGACTTCTTTAAATAGCTTGGAGATGAACTTGATGGTGCAACCTTTGATAGATTCAAGGAGACACCTAAAATTCTTAAAACCATTCTTCATGTATATTTCCATTTGAGAGGGAGAGAGAAGAAAACTACTTCAAGAATGTCTTCAAACAAGAATGCCAACAAAATTTGATCCTCAAGTTGTCCTTCCTTCACCATAGCTTTGATACCATATTGAAAAATCAATAAGCTAGTAGATTATATGATTGGTTCTTTTTTCTTAATAATTACTCGTGAATGAATGCTGGTTTCTAATTACTTTTGTTACGGCTTCTTCATCAAGAAATTACCAAAACATAATGTACATGAATATCACAAAGACAAAAAACACTAGATGTAGTCTCCAATCCAGGGCAACACCCATAAGGGGCGAAAACCAAACAACTTCTCTTCTTATAGAATTAGATAAAATTGACGTATCTAATACCCAAAACCATGACCTCCACAAAGAACCAATCCAACCCTCCTTAAAATCTCCTCCGACCATATCCAAGTCAACAAAACCCAATGCTCGTCAAACCTCGTCAAATGTGATCAAGTACAAAATCTTGGACCTACAATTTAGAGTTGCAACTTCACATAGTTGGAACATTACCTTCACACATGTCAAAAGAAACAAGAATTTCAACCTTGTAATTTGCAGAGTTACGTGAACACCTTGACACATGTGAACAGAAACAAGAAAAAAAAATGTTCCTTCTTCTTCTTTCTCCTTGTCCTTCACTCTCTTCCTTCTTCTTTCTTAGCAAAAAAATAAATGAGTTGAGAGTGACCAAATAAGGTGAAAGTTTCTTCTATTTCTAGTTATCTAGGAAGTCAAATTGGTGCATCTTCTAGGGCGACTTGTTCTTGTTGTGACAAAAATGACTCTTTTTGACTCAAAATATTTTATTTTTATTTTTATTACAAATAATCCAAATGGGAATTCGACGCATGAAAATATTTTTCTTGACTTAATAAACCATAGAAGCATGAAGAATAATATTTGAATAGAAAACACTAGTAATAATAATTTTCCTTTTCTCCTTTTCCTTTTTACATGAAATACATATTGATGCACGTACAATCATAATTATGAAGACCCGAACTAGTTACCTTTTAAAAATTGACCACCGAGAGCCTATTTCAAAATCTAAGTTAGGTGCTTAAGGGAATTCATACTAATTCCAATCAAATAGATCAAACAAGAATTCATATTTCATGGTGTATCCACCCAGTTAAACCAATATAGAGCACATTATGTCTCCTATTAAATGCTATATAAAAACATACCACACAATATCTCTGCCTACTAAAAAGCGATCCATAATTCTCTATTTTTCCACCTGCTTGTTAGGATATTCCACATCAACAATAATAGTGTATTCATCTGTGATCTATTTGTGAGTAGTGTCCTTTGGTGTTTTGTCTGAGGAACCTACACTATAAATTCCTACATGGTATCAGAGCTGAAGAAAGAGAAATGGCATTTTGTTTCTTGCAAGCCCATGTAATAGGTCTTGAACCAAGAATGAACACATAACCTACAGTAGACTTTCGATCATCAGGGTCACGAGCCCAATTAGAACCAGTGAAACCAACCAATAGAGGAAATGATTCTGCACTATAATGAATCCCAAACTGAACTGTACCTCGAACATAACAAAGTATTCTTTTAGCTGCTTTCCAATGGCTTTCATGTGGGTTTTGCATAAATCGAGAAATAAGGCCAACAAACAAAGGAAAGGTCAGGACGAGTATGGACCAGATGAAAAGGTTGATAAACATAAATCTTGTCTTGTTGCTAAGGGTTTTTCAAAAGTTGAAGACGTTGACTATACTGAAACCTTCTCCCCTGTTGCCAAAATGAACTCTATCTGCCTTTTTCTTTTGATTGCTGCCTCTTTCAAATGGGAGGTCCATCAGATGGATGTTAAATCTGCTTTCTTGCATGGGGACTTGCATGAATAAATCTATATGGAACAACCTATTGGATTTATATAAACAAACTCCAGCCTTGTACGTTAGCTTAAGAAATCCTTTTATCGTCTCAAGCAAGCTCCTTGGGTTTGGTATGCCAAAATGGATAGATTTCTTTTAGAAAATGGCTTTTTTAGGTGTCATTTTGACAATACTATCTACACCAAGAAATTGGGCAAGTCTCTTATCATTCTTGTTCTTTATGTTGATGATCTTATCCTTACTGGTAGTGATCCCAACCTTATAAACCATGTGAATTCCGACCTTGAAAAGAAGTTTGAAATGATAGACTTGGGACACTTGCATTATTTTCTTGGTCTTCAAGTCTTGCAATCCAAGGAAGGTATTTCCCTTTCCCACTCCAAGTATGCCTGTGATCTTCTACGCCATTTTCACATGGAAGACTGTAAGTGAGCCCCTTCACGCTTTCAGTCTAGAGCCAAACTTTTAGTCACTCATACTTCCCCTGAAGTTGATGCTACCTTATACCGTCAACTTGCAGGAAAAATTTTGTATCTGACCCATACTCATCCTGACGTTTCCTTTGTTATTGGCCTTATTGCTCGGTTTATGCAAAACGCACATGAAAGTCATTGGGAAGCAGCTAAAAGCATAATCACTGCAAGAAAAAGGGACATTGGTTAGGGGAAAAAAATGTCACCATAATCTCATTAGTGACGGTCAAATGAACATTCGTCACCAAAAACCGAACGTCACCAAAGGTGGCATCACCAAAAGTATAGGTGTTGTTATGACATACAAACTCCATCACGAATAATGATTTATAATGAAGGATAATGATCGTCAACATTTCATATGAAAAATGGTGACGGACCATAGCCTCCATCACCAAAGGTGGCATCGCCAAAAGTATAGTTGTTGTAGTGACATTCAAATTTCGTCACCAAAAATGATTTATAATGACGAATAACGACCGTCACCATTGCATATGAGAAATGGTGATCGACCATAGCCTCGATCACCAAAAACTGAACATCACCAAAGGTGGTGTTGCCAAAATTATAGGTGTTATGGTGACATTCAAGGTCCATCACGAATATTGATTATAATGATGGAGAGTGGTCGTCACCATTTCATATGAACAACAATGATTTATTGTGATGGATCTTTAATGGCCGTCACTATTGCATATATATGGTGATGTTCATTGACCTTCACCAAAAGCCACATTGCTAGAAGTATAGGTGTTGTGGTGACATTCAAGCTCCATCATGACTAATGACTATAATGATGGACAACGTCCGTCACCATTTCATATCAACAACAATGATTTATGGTTGCGGACCTTCGAGGGTCATCACTATTGATGATTATATATGGTGGCATTCCTTGACCGTCACCATTTCATATTTCTGGTGAGGGTCAAAAAATGTTACCAAAGCTCATTAGTGATTGTCAAAAGAGCCTCTATCAATAAAAATTGGTCGTTTCCATTCCATATGGATGTCAAGGCACGACGGAATCAAACCACCAACCTCCTGCTTGTAAAGCGGGTGCTCTTCCATTGAGCTAGCACCCTTTAAAGAATTATACTTTTAAAAATTAGACCTTGAAGCTTCATAAATTGTAAATTCTACAAATTTCAATAAATTAAAGACTCGGAAATATTTTACTAAACAAGCAAAGAAAAATCAAAGCTACAGGTCCCTACCTAATGGTTATTGAAGTTATGAAAATTGGGTGGAGGAAAAAATAGCTATGTATAAGAGAATCAATATGTTCAGTTGAATACTCAATTAGAAGTGAATCTCTAAAGACATTTATAACATATAAATGACCTATAACTAGCTAATGCACCAAATTTTGCAAAGTAAATGTCATAACTGGATATCATATGGAAGAAGAGGAAGCAGGGACTTGGAACCCTTGCACATCTTGGCATGCCTTTGTACATGGTGCATCTTAGCTTGTTTTACATGTCTTCATACTATCTAGCACATGTTAGTATTCCCTAACATTCCATAACACACCTTGGCAGTCATGACCTCACAACTAGCATTACATTTTTCCATGACTTGGGAACCTTATATTCACTAGAACACCTTGGCACTCCCTAGTTGTCATGCCCTCTGTTATCCTCCACAATGTCCCTGGCTGATGAGGAGATCGACGGAGGTAGCCATAAACCGAACTTTTAGTTTGGTAGCTAGCCCTACCAAATGCGAGAGGGATCTCTCTATGAAATAACAATGAAGAGATGACTGGAATGTAAAGTATTTTCGACTCGATAGCTAGGCTCAGGTCAGTTTTTGGAAAATTTAGAGACTTGGAACTTTGTTAGCCAGTGTCTTGTCTAGCAAGGACTTTGTTAAGGAGGAAAATACTTCAAAATCTATCTCGGATAAGGCACCTAACATGCATGAAAAAATCTCCCTAGAATAGAGTACCTCCTACCTAAAAGTGTGTCCCCTACTCAAAATATATAAACCTTCTTTACTGTGCACTTTTCTTAAAGATAAATTTGTGCATAAAATAATACTAAGAAAAACACCTAAATTAAGAAAAGTGAGCATATAATTCAAACTATAAATATATACTAAATATGGTCCTATATACTTTTTGGAAACACTAGATAAGCATTTTTGCATAAAACAACCATAAGGTGCCTAAAATCTATGCGCTTCTTTCATCGTTGCTATACCCTCACAACAAAACCGGAATCTGTAGCATGTAACCCAAGGTTGTATGCATCTGTTGAAGGTGTAGATTGAAAGGATCTACTGAGATGAAGTACTATTGAAGGAGAAACACCTTCAAACAATAGATAAAGTCTACTGTGAATTCAACCCATTTGCACACAAACCAAGGCTGCTATTGGGTACACTTCCTTGCTGAATGAAACTACAATGTGTTGTAGTGCTACTGAAGAAAACACACCTTTAGTGCAACATAGATAAAACTCTAACATATATTGTCACCATGGTCTTAGTTGTATATTATCTCATCAATACAGGTAACAACTCCGATAATTGGAAAAAAAAAAGGTGAGCTGCATAGATCATTTGAAATGGCAAATTTGGGAATGCTTTGTTATTGTTTAGGAGTGTTAGTATAGAAAATGCAAGGTAACATGTTGTGTCTTTATAGGCTAACGTTTGCTAAGAAATACATAAAATATTAAATAGCATGGTATAAGTCAATTGTAGGTTCTTTTTAAATAAGAATGAAATTCTCCTTGTGCCGTTTCTAATCTAGTGGGTATAACTTTAAATAAGAAACTGATAGTTACGGGATTGGAATTGTCTCAAAATTCATGAAAAATCCCAAATTTGTTCACTAGAAAGAAGTAGAGCGAGTCGTCAGGTTTATGGAAGGGAACACCCTATTCACAGGAATATAACTTGAAATTAATTGGGCATATTATTTCTCATCTTCTTTTACGTTTTCTCTTTGAAAAGATAACCACATCCAAAGACTCAATAACAACTTTGGTGAAGTTTATAGATGTTAAGCACTTCTGAGAAAATCCATCACTTAATGATAATTGAGTGAGGAATATGTCAATGGATTTAATCTTGCACTCAGTCATAAAAAGGAAGTTGGGGTATCTAAAATCTTGCTAACAAACCGACTCCAACCATAATGTGAAAGGAAGGTTAACTGTAAAACCTCTTTCCCACTTTGGAGTATTCTTGCCTCTTGAATTCCAACAGGTATCTGGCTGTTCAAATCCACAAAACTCATGCCAGACAGACTTTACATGATACAATTGTGACGTACAAGCTTCACACATGCCCTAGTTTTCCTCTAAAATAGGCTAAGTCCAAATATTATGACAAGCTTAACTTTAATTTGATCATACACCATTGAGGTATTGCATCGAATAAACAATATACTATCAATGCACTAATGAAGAACTCAAAATAAATGGATTTCTTATTGCTACAATAGCACCAAACTTGGGATCCTCAGATAAAGAACCTAACCTACACGGAAAAAGATTTCTAGAATAGAGTACCTCCTACCTAGAAGTGTGTCCCCTGCTCAAAATATAGAACCCTTCTCTACTGTGCACTTTTCTTTAAGATAAATTTGCGCATAAAATAGAACTAAGAAAAACACCTAAATTAAAAAAAGTGAGCATCTAAGTCAAACTATAAAAGAATACTAAATATGGCTCTATATGAGTTTAGGAAACACTAAAAAATCATGCCTCCATACAACAACCAAAAGATGCCTAAAATCGATGCACTTCTTTCATCATTGCTACACCCTCATAGGAAAACTATAATCTACAACATGTATCGCAACGCTGCATGCATCTACTGAAGGTGCAGACTAAAAGGATCTACTAAGATGAAGTACTATTGAAGGAGAAACACCTTCAAAAGAAAAAATAGAGTCTAATGTGCATTGAAACGATTTGCACGTAGGCCAAGGTTGCTACTGGGTACACTTCCCCCTAAATGGAAACTGCAGCGTATTACTGCTCTACTGAAGGAGAAACCCCTTCAGAGAAACATTGATAAAACTCTAACATATATTGTCATTGTGGTATCGATTGTAGAATATCTCATCAATATAGGTAACAACTTCGATAATTGAAAAACCAAAAGGTGTGCTACATAGATCATTTAAAATGATAGATTTGGGCATACTTTATTATTTTTTAGGATTGTTAGTATATAAAATGCAAGGTTTCCTGTTGCATATTTATTTTATAGACCAATGGTGGTGAATAAATACATAAAATATTAAATAGCATGGTACAAGTTGATTGCAGGTTCTTTCGAAACAAGAATGGAGTTCTCCTTGTGCAGATTCTAATCCAGTGGGTATAGATTTAAATAGGAAATTTATAGTTATGTGGTTGGAATTGTCTTATGATTCATGGCATGTCCCTAAGTTGTTCACTCAAAAGAAGTAGAGTGATTCATCAGTTTTATGAATGGGAACACACTATTCGCATTGAGATAACTTCAAATTAGTTGGGCATATTATTTCTCGTCTTCTTGTACGTGTGTGCTTTGAAATCTAACTACCTCCAAAGGCTGAAGATCAAATCTGGTAAAGTTTATAGGTGTGAATAACTTCTTAAAAAACCCATCACTTAATGACAATTGAGCGAGGAATATGTTGAAGGATTCAATATTGCACTTAGTCATAAAAAGGAAGTTGGGGTATCCATCATCTTGCTAACAAACTGACTCCAACCATAATGTGAAAGCCACATTAACTATGAAATCTCTTCCCCACTTTGTAGTAGTGTTGCCTCTTGAATTCCAACAGGTATCTTGCTGCTTAGATTGACAAAACTTGTCCCAAGTAAACTCTGCATGATACAATTGTGATGTGTAGGCTTGACACACACTCTAGTTTCCCTCTAAAAGAGGGTAAGTCAAAATATTATGATAGGCTTAACTATAATTTGATCATACACTATTGAGGTATTGTATGGAATAAACAATATACTATCCATGCGCTAATGAAGAACTCAAAATAAATAAATTTCTTGTTGCTACAATATCACCACTCTTGGGATTCTCCAAGAAGCCACTAATTTATAAACATTTGGAATCTTTACTTGGTCTGCAGAAAGATTAAGAAATGGTAGTGATCAATATTTTCCCTCCCATGGAAGGTCTATACAGAGTCATTAATAAATTAGTTTAAAAGTGATGTATATGCCTCACAAATAGGAGTCTGACTTTGCAACTCTAATTTACTGGCAAGGAAATATTCAACTGTAAATGCCTGATCTCCTACAATGTAAATTTCTAGATAAATGGCTAGCCTAAATCTGTCCATTGTCCAGATATACCAAAAAACCATGTATGTCTCGACTCTAGTTATGTATGAGAGAGGGGAGATCAAATAAATAATCCATTGTCAAAAGAAAACGTTAAAGCACAACATTCTATGGAGATAATTTTTTTAAATTTTATGACATAACTTAAAAATTTTAAAAGGACAGAACTGAAGCTTCCCTCTCCTTCCAGACCTAATTAAATATGCCTCTTTTCCAATGCAAATGTGGCCTGCAGAATCATAATCAACAAACAAAATATGAAAAGTAAGTTTAATGAATTAAAGTAGATTTTTTATAGCTCAAGTATATGGACTCTAAGAAATTGGACTCATTCTCTACAAAATATGATATAGCAAGACCTAATCACAATTTTAATTGAAACAAAGGTAAATTGGATTGATGCTCTACAATATATGATATAATGAGATCTAATGACATTTTAAACTCAAACAAAGGTAAGTCGAGTAAGCTCAAGCTCCAAATTGATGGCACCCAACTTCTGAGTGGCAGTTAATGTATATATCTAGCTAGAGGCTATAACATAACGATATTTGTTATATGTGAATATAAAAAAATGAAAGGAATGTGAAATTTCGACCATCAACTATGAGTTCCTTTCAAGGACTAGATCAAACCATAACATTGTTATCAAGATTATCAACTCAACCATGCTAGTACGCTTCTAGTGGTTTCATGATAAAACTCAAACTCAATAAACTTAAAACAACATAAATTAACCAATGATATGTCTGAGGTTGGTTATCTAAGGATTATATAATACTAAATTTAGGGAAGCTTTAGTGGAACCATTGTCAACCTATTGAGGCTTTCCTGTTTGAAGGGTGGTATGTACTAATTTTAGTCATCCCAACTCAATGGCCTATAAAAATGACTAAATCTCTGTAACTTTTAAGATATATTGAACCACAGAACCAGGGAAGAAAAAACAAAAAATAAATACATCTAAATGATAATGATGGTGCAGACAAGAGTGGGGGTTTTTATTAGCTAGCCAGACACACTGATGTTTTTGTTTGATTATTTGAAAATTTTCCAGCTAGTCATAAGGATAATTATGAGATTATGTTTTTTCAATAAAATTTAAGTAAAATATTTATTATTTCAAGGTTTTAAGCTAATTTGTATTTTCATTATCCCAATGTCTATGCATGAAAGAAAGGAATCTTGTTTAGAATCTGGATCAAATTTTTATATTCAGTTAGTATCTAGCTACTTGATAAAGTTCCATAACCTTTTGGGGAAACAATTCTTCAACTTCTATCACAAACATCAGTTCTAGTAGATCCGAGTCTAGAATATTTGAATCCATTCCCAATATTTCCTTGCAAATTGAATATAATTATGGATCTTCATGTTGTGTATCTTCATAGGAGATATAGAGACCAACCAATTGTTTAAAGAAATGTTTGAGCTAGGACCATGTCAATTTTCACCCTATGTATCAATACAACTAAGAATTACGTTCTACCATACAACATTATAATTGGAGGAATCAAAATAGATTTAACACCTAATTTAGCATATAAATGAACAATAATACACAAACTGTGGCATCATAAACACAATCTCTTTATTTATTAGCTCCTCCTCTAATATTTAATGCATCAGACAGGTCCAAACCATGGTTTCCATCCAAAGATTAATGTCACGTGCATACTAAGGCTCCTCTAAGCACATTATCTCTCTTTCTTTGTTACATAGAGGCATGCTAGTCCCCTTATACACAAAGATTACAATTATTATATCCTAAATTTGTTGAAAGAAATAGATCTAAACCCCCAAATACCAATGCTACCACATTTTTTGGTTGTTAGATACCCACTACAAAGTGCATAGGAATATTGCTTCATGGTCTTACTATAATTTATCTTCTTGTGATTTGGCTCCAAAATCTATCCCTAGCTCCTCATGATTAACAGAACCAACAACTCCCATAAATGGGTCAATAAGTTGGAGGTGTGTCATCCTCTACTACCTCTCCATCGAGCACAAATCTAGATAGACCCATGTCTAAGATTCACTTCACAGTTTGTGAAGGTAGAAGTTGCATATCTCCTATTTCTATATTTCAAAACTTAGTCAATTATGTGCATTTGATGGATCCTCAACCTTAGGAACCCCTAGGTCAAAATCAGACTTGATTATAGATAGGTGTTTGAGAATGTCATATTCATGCAGTTAATGCATATTTTGGTTGTTTCATCTGTTGTAAGTGGTTGAATGTATGCCACAGGGTAAATAATTTTACAATGAAAATGTTATTGTAGCTATCACAGGAATGTTCAGAAATTGACTATGATTTCATAGCAAAAATATAATGAAAACCTAGAGATATAGAGATTGACTCAACACCACCTACTTTGACTCCAACCGATAATATGAAGAGGGAGAAAAGGAAACTACAGACTATGTCACTCACCATTTGTTAAGATCATCCAAAATCTTTCATGTATAACCCTAAATCAATGGATCTCCAAACTTGTTGTCAATTTATTGAGGGAGATGTGCAAGTCGATATAAATTATTCCTAGCCAATTACGATATCAACTTCTTATATTCTAGTTGATAAAACCAAATGGTGACTGCTTCATGCTACAACCTTCACCATATTGATCTTTTGATGACATCAATGACAATACATGTTCGACTATAATTCTCAATTCCATAAATATATATATAAACGATTGAGGGAAAAGAATGGGATTTCCAATTATTCCTAATCACCAAAAGGACTATTGAGTAAAGAAATCCAGTTTAGGAAGTATTTGGGCGCATCAAAAATTCAAATTATGTAAACAAATTTTCAAAATGCATATAGAGAAATAAAGTACAACCATAAATGCATACCAAATCAATTTTGGGGGTCTATATCTTAAGTAGGTGCAAGCAAAACAAGGTCATGAAGTTTATATATAACAACATTTAAGGTAATTTCTATTTATTCAATAAGCTGTGAGCAAATCAAGAACACCGAAGATTTTCCTTTCCAAGATATCAATCAAACAAGAAGGTTCAATTCCTTTCGGCTGCAAGTAAATCTAGTGACTTGCAAACTTTATTTCATAGAAAATACAACTTTCCATAGAAGAAGCCTTTTCTTGGTAGGCACAACACCGAAACCAACCCCAAAAAATCCAAAATCAACTCTAAAATCCTTAAACAATTAACAACATAAACGAAAAATTTGTCCACTATGCCTTCCAAGAGACAATGACGTGATCTGGCCTTTCTCAAGAACTAGAGGCAACCCGAGGGTATATTCTAATATAATCTAGGCAACCGGCTAGGTAACACAACTTCAACGAAAACCATGAACAACACGGACCACATCAATGATTAAAGGGTAAAACAGGGACCTCGTCCAGATTTCAGAAGCAATACGATTTACATGAGGTTAGATTTTTCCATCCATAAATAAATCAACTTTTTAATCCCATTATTTATTTATCCTTTTATACTTAGCACATTGTTTGACGTTGGTTTCTTGTGGTGTTGATAGAAGAACTGTAGTGTATGTAACACAGATCGATGAAATCCCTTGTGCACACCATCCTTTCAGTCAATCCTTGTCATTGTTGTCAATCCTCAACTACTCTCCTGGTCAACCCTCCTCCTACTGTTGTTGATACCTCGGCAAACAATTTCCCCTCTAACCTACATTCCTACACCATTGGACTATCAAATTTTTCTCATTCCTCATTCCGCCTAAAATCCCCCTCATCCTGATCATGTGCAGATTCTAATATTCCCCCACTAGATCTTTCTTCTTCCATCACTAAAAGAAAATTAACTAAAATTAACCCTAACAATATTATTGATTATAATAATATCTCCACGCACTCTAATCCTAAAAGTGTTCCCCTAAGTGTGCAACTATTTTTCACCCCCTTCATTTACCCAACTTTAATAATATCCTCTCCAATTATAACTCTCTTACTAATTATAATTTAATTAATAATAAACCCCTCATTAATAATAACTTCTCTAATAATACCCCTAACAATAATATTAATAATAAGAAAACTAATAATTGTCTTAACATGTGTAATAATTTGAATAATATCACTCCTAAAAATAATAATAAATGTATTTTTAATAATAATAATACCTAACCTTAGCTAAGTTGTCTTTAAAATAAAACCCATTTTATCATGAAATGCAAAACAAGCACCATGATCAAGGCATGTTGTGGGAAATTCTAAGGATAGAAAAGCCAAAGGTGTAGAAAAGCCAAACTCCATAGGACTCAGGGATAGGGATAAATGCACCAAACTCATTTTTTTAGGATCTTCAACAACAACACCAGTCTGAAGACATCAAAGCTTTTCAAACTAAGAAATGTAGGTTCACTAAGAATAAAGATATTTTTCAAAAGCTTGTAGCCTACCTCAAACTGATATCACATCGAGCACTTCAATGAGAATTCTAATGAAGAGGCCTTGAATCAATGTTTACAAGTTGTCCCTTCCAAATTTTGTCACTTGGATAGAGAGGTTTGTGAGTTGGGTTTGTGAGTTGAACATCTCACTAGAGGAGTCTATCCTGACCAAAAATAACTCAAAATAAGGCATTTTAAAATTATCACTAAGTGCATCGATTGTAGAATAAAAATTAGAATCAAATACCTGATACGAAACCTTCAACTTGGATAGAATCGGGAAAACTCACTTGCTGATTTGGTGTCTCCAAAATAACTCAAAATAAGGCATTTTAAAATTATCACTAGGTGCATCGATTGTAGAATAAAAATTAGAATGAAATACCTGATACAGAACCTTCAGCTTGGACAGAATCAGGAAAATGCACTCGCTGATTTGGTGTCTCCCTGTCCTTCTAGTTGTGCAACCAATGACCGAAATTTGACAAGATAGTCTTCAAAATAGGAATGTTTGTAGCCCTCCATGGGAGTTAGCGTGTTTTAGATAAAATTTGTTATCACTATGATTGATACGGTGATATCTGTGCTTTTTGAAATGTGCATTTGATAAGTGTGTTATCATCACTTTGGATGATTATTTGAGATTGATGCAATTATTGAATTGTGGATTTTTTATATTTTATGAACAATTACAAAAACCAACTGGTTAGTATATGTTATAGTATATTTAAAATCCCCAATAGTGGGCATGAAAAAAACACATAAGCCAATGTGAAAACCCTAGCAGATTAGCCTTCCATGTTTTAGGTTTCTAGTTTATTTTATATATATACACATTGGATATATTGTACCTCTAAAATATAGTTGACAGTCAATTCCATGGATTAGTCCACAAACGCCATTCGTAGCATTCCTAATCCAAAAATTAGAGTCCTTAATCTATGAGTAAGCTCCAAAATCCATATGTAAGGCATGGACCATGGTTTAGGGCCATAGAGATGTATTTTTTATGTTACCTTTTTTATATTAGGAGCTCATCTAGAAACTAAACAAGATTATTAGAAAAATCAAAGGAAAATACAGAAACTTAGCTGTAAAACATATTTGGAAGTATTAACTATTACAACTACAGAAACTTAGTTGTAAAACATATTTGAAGTATTAATTATTACAAAATATCATTTGACTGTATTGGTTTAAATGTTTCATGTTTCATTTCATTTCAATAATTAACTAATGAGAATGAATGCATAGTAATTATGATATTATATTTGATTGAAGAGGTTCACCTTATTATTGCGCACTGGATGATGAGTGGAGAAATACTTCATGGTCATTCTCTAGACATTCACATGCAAAAGAAACTGCGGAATGTATTATTATTTATTACTTAAGACGACAAAACAGTCATTTTTATTCACCACCACGCATCCATCTGGTGTCTCTCATTAATTCTTGCAAAATTGGACACACAAAGTCTCCATAGAATTATCAAACACAGGCGTTTTTATTCACCGCCATGCATCCATCCGATGTCTCTCATTCATTCTTGAAAAATTGGACATGCAAAGTCTCCACCGAATTATCAATAAGAGAAAAAACCATAATAATCACACAAGATAGAGACAAAGTGCCCGTAACTGAAATCAGATTATATTTTACAAAGTTTTGATTTGATACAATAGGTTTCTTACTATGCATATCTCAAACTAAGTCGAGCTAAACCTGATGATTGAGTTGGTTCAAGTTCAATCTACACATGTGAACATAGGCAATACTTGTTGAGGAAGGACATGGGTGGAAGAAATCAAATTGCAGATTTGCAAGTAGGATGTAAACTGTAAATTTGACCATCCTCCCCCAGGAGAACTTGACACTGCTTGTTCTCAGTGACCTATGAATTTGACTCTTGTAGGCTTCGCAAGACACGAGGGTGAGTTACATGCCCATTCTATATGAAATCTGGAACTTGCAAGTATGGTGCAACTTGCAAGTTTGATCATTCCCCTCCTAGAGAAGCTGTAGACAAAATTGTTGCAATGGCTACACCCACTAAGGATACCTCAGCAAATTATGATAAGATCGATTCAAGGAACTTTTGAACCAAAGCTACAAATGAAAATATCAAAGATTGATGAACATTACACAAAGTGGATTTAGGTCTTCTATTTGAAGGAAAGGACACAGGAAGAAAGGTAGATCTGTTCAGGGTTGTAAGCTTTCGCCATCAAACTGCTATTTGCGGATGCAAGAAAATATGTCAAATTCATGGTTTTAAGGTTTTCCAATGAAGTTGCTATTTGAGAGTTTCTCTAAACCTGTCAAAGTTTCCATGCATGCCTAATATTTTGAGCATTGAAATCTGTACTTTGTTTGTTTCATATTTTGTAAGTGGTTGACTATATAACATAGGGTAAAGAACTTTGAATCAGTGTTCTTGATTTTGTAATGGATCGGTTGGGAGGAATGTTGCTCCTGGTTGTCTTGGTGCTTTTAATGGTGGATCCCCTGCACACAATTGTGAATGGCCAGGGAATTACAGCTACCTCTAACTAGTTGGATGGTGTTGCATCTTATGAGCCATAAGGGTTTGAATCCTCAGCTAACCAGATCTGTGATGGAACCTTGGATGAGTGCAATGATGATGAAGAGGAGTTTGTGATGGATTCTGAGGTGCACGAGAGGCTTCTGAGGAGGATATGTTACCGCATCAGCTACAGAGCATTGGTTGCTAATCGCGTTCCTTGCTGGCCTCGATCCGGGAGGTCTTATTACACTTGGAATTGGTACGTCACAATAGGCCCCGTCAGACCTTACCATAGAAGATGCACTACTATCACTGGTTGCAGGCGTTACACTAGCTAAGCTTCACTTAGCTTAATTGCTTTTTCCCCTTGCTAGAAGCCTACTATATGGCACATTTTGTTGTCTAGACAAATAATATTATTTGTGTGCACACCTAGGCACTAATCTGCCTAAATTATGGGTTTGGGTTTTTGATCCCTGCCTGGAACTTGTATTAACTGCACTATTTGATCCCTATTCCATTCCATAAGTTTAGTCTAGTATTTTTTTATCACTATTCTATTTCATAAGTTTAGTCTAGTATTTATTTTTCAATAATAGTCTCACACTTTTTGCAATAAGATGAGTGGCTTGTTGTGGATAGATGCCCATTCTAGCTAAAATGAGAAAAGTGTGTGGTATGCTCTACTAATCCTATCGTATTTGATGCTTTTCATCCCATTATGAAATTTGTAAACATAAATTACAACTGAGACTGAAGTTGGGATGCTCAATAAAAACAGACAATGTCTTGAATGTAATGAGATGCTTTTGCTTTAAAAACACACGGTAAATAATTTTACAATGAAAATGTTATTTTAGCTATAGCAGGAATGTTTAGAAATTTATATGATTTCATAGAAAAAATATAATGCAAACCTAGAGACATAGAGATCAAATCAATACCACCTACGTCGACTCTTATATATAATAAGCAAAGAGAGAAAAGGAAACTTCAAATTGTGTCACTCACCATGGTAACCTCATCCCAACTATTTCATGTGTACCCCTGAATCAAGTAATAAGCAAAGGGAGAAAAAGAAACTACAGATTGCGTCACTCACCATTTGGTAACCTCATCCCAAATATTTCATGTGTACCCCAAAATCAAGTGCTTATAATAGGTCGATATAAGTGATTCCCAACCAATTACAATCTCAACTTCTCATATTCTAATTAACAAAACCAAATGGTGATTGTTTCATGCCACAACCTTCACCATATTGATCAAAATCTGATTGAAAACCTGATCGAAGAAAAGCAGTGACAGTAAAATTGATCGAATAAGGCCTCTGTGTAGGCCATCCTTTTAGTCAATATTTTTGGTTGTTCTCAATCCTTAACCCCTCAACTGGTCAATCCTCCTCCTACTTCTCAACCCTCCTACTACTGTTGATACCTCCCCAAAAGATTTCCTCTCTAACCAGTCTTCCTCCACCCCAATGAAATTTTTCGCATTCCTCATCCCACCTAAAATCTCCTTAGCATTCCTCATCCAGCCTAAAATCTCGTTCATCTTCACTCGCTGATTCTAATATTCTCCCACTAAATCCTTATTCTTTCATCAACAATAAAATTTTTACTAAAAATAACTTTAACAATATTATTGATTATAATAGTATCTCCTCCCTCTCTAATCTTAATAGTTTTCCCTTAAGTCTCTAATTATTTTCCTCTCCCCTTCATTTATCAAACTTTAATAATATCCTCTCTAATTATAACTTTCTTACTATAATTTAATTAATAATAATTTCTTTAATAATACCCCTAACAATAATAATAATAAGAAAACTAATAATTTTCTTAATATCTGTAATAATTTGAATAATATCACTCCTAATAATAATAATAATAATACCTACCCTTAGTTGGATTGGCTTTAAAAGAAAACACATTTTAACTTGAAATGAAAAAAAAGCACCATGATCGAGGCATGTCCTGAAAAATGCTAAGGGTACAAAGGTGTACAAATTAGGGCCAAACTCCATAGGACTCATAGACAAGGATAAATGCACCAAACTCCTTTTTCAAGATCTTCAATAACAACGGGAGTTTGAAGAAATCAAAGCTATTAAAAGTAAGAAATGTAGGCTCATTACGAATAAAGAGATTTTTCAAGAGCTTGTACAAACTGATATCACATCCAACACTTCAATGAGAAGTCTAATGAAGATGCCTTGACTCAAAGTTTACAAGCTGTCCAATCCAAATTTTCTCACGTGGATAGAGAGGCCTTTGAGTTGAACATCTCACTAGAGGAATTTAATAGGACCCTAAATAGCATGGTTGACATTAAAAGTCCAAGAATAGATGGGCTTCCATGTGAGTACTACAAAACCAATTGGGAATTCTTTGGGTATGTCTTGCTAAAAGTTTAAAAGAAGTTTAAGATGAAATTTACTTGACATCATCATCAATTGGTAATACATAAAATATTAAGCTCATACCTAAATGAAGTGACCCTAAATTGACCTCCATATGTATTTGAAAATCCTAGATAAAGATCTTTTGAGGAAAATTAATTTTATCCTTAAAATCCGCCTCTAAACCCTTTTGGTCTTTTAAGATCCATTAGGAAAAGGTTTCGCGATGGCACTGGTATGATACGTGATGGCTATTGATGGTTGAGTTGCCACTTTGAGGATGACCAATATGTGCCTCATCAATATAATTTCACTACACTTTATTCCTTTTTCCAATGCCTTCCAAAAGACATAGTTTGTTGACAACTTTTTTCATAACCTTATAAGTTCTTATCAACATCTGGAGAGGGAAAAATAGGCCTTACCAGACTGAAATGGGACTTTTGCTACCTTAGCAAGAATGAGGAAGTTGGATTCACTGATGTTTCCAAGTAAGGTGTGGCCTTTTCGGCTATATGGATTGTCAAGATCATCCATGGAAACAAAAGCTAAAAAAATATTCTACAACCTGAAATAGCCAAAGGCACTCCCTAGATGTGTCACATGAATGCAAACGTTTCTTTTGTGCTGGAATACGTCTACCACAAGATATATTTCAAACAAGTTATCTATATGGTGCATCAATTTTTTTTATCTTAATAATATGTATTTTGTCAGGGATCCTTGGTCTGATACGAATATACTCAGTAAGAAGTGCCTATAACCAATGTATATGACTACCAGATGCATGGGTTCCTTCAATTAGAAAGGCTTGAGAAATATTTTATTCTCAAAACTACATCATAAAGTTTCTGACCTATTACCTCGTTATACACTTGATGAGATAGCAATGAATATTTATGAGAGTAGTGAGAGAGATTGGATATAGAATTTCTCCACACCTATCCTATGTCTTTGTCACTCACCTTTATAGTACTTTAAGGGTCCTTATATAATAGGAAAATTGTACAAAATCTAGGGATGTTTGGTTATTGTCAGAGATGGTTATCATAATTCAACTATTTGTGGAAAATTTTCCTTGAGTTCAAAAATTCCTTCTTAGCTTTTCCCCTTTTATATCAGGATCTCTCTAACAGATACAGGTTGTCCCATATTATATAATCTATCAGAAGGAACAATTGGCTCTAAATATCTTTTCATTCTTCAACTTAGTTGTTTTCGTGGACTTGAATCAGTGCTTCGGCCAAACCCCTCCTGGAATCCCACTTGGATTGGTTGTCAAACATCTAGGAATTACAACACAATGGTCTATCACCATTTCACACTACATGACAGCTATTGAGAGTGGGTATCCTCTACTACGTCTAGAATCATAGCCATAATTTGATATTTATGTGGCCTCACTATTAGATTTCAACCATTAATTTAAAAAGAAGTAATTCACTTGTGTATTCTTCATATCTGTCCACATGCAAACAATGTCCAAATCACTGGGGGTTACATACTTGCACTTCAAGTAGAAAAGTGCCCCACCATCAATAGCTAGGAAGAAATAGGATAGTTAGATTCTCCCAATTGGAGAGGAAATATGAAAAAAGTGGTTTAGGGGTGAATATTGTCAAATTTATTATGACAAGGCATGATGGCAGGCACAAAATATGGAGAGACCCCAGGCTCCCATAAATAATTTAAATTATATGTCTATTTTAGGACTATAACCTATCAACAAAGGATTTGATTTTGAAGTGTTTGCTGCGAATTTGGACTCTCAACCTAAACCCCCATTTTCCAAATTTTGTTGTCTTGACTACTAATGTTGGCCTAGTTTTGTTTTTTCTTATGACCCAAAAAACCAGTGACTTAGCATATTATATACTAGGTTTACCCCTTGGCATTAGTTTATGATTTCCTTTGTGTCTATCAAAGAAGAAGGGAGAGATATTGATGGTGTGCATAGGAAACATTTTCAATCAGTAGAAGTGTTATTCTCAATGGAAAAATGCAAGAAATATCAAAATCAAAATTCTATTAATGATTAAATTAAGGCCTTGAAAAGGAACCAACCAAATTACCATGTATGAAGTGTCATGAAAGTTATTGGTGAGAATAAACTTCATTCAATTATGCCTCTAAAAAAATACACCATCATGATAATAAAACCCAAACATAAGAATGGAACCAACATCCCATATCTAGACACATGTATGCCTATAGTTAGGACAAGTTTATAGTCATGGAGAAATACACAATAGATGTAAACATGCTAATAAATCATTTACATAATTAAATTTCATAATGTTTCAATATCATTAGAATATCATACAATGTACATACAATTTCTTTCAGTCACAACCACACATACTATGGGGATCAAGGAATACCTCTCATATAAGACAAAATTTTCTAAGAAAATCAAATCAAAGAATTGGTTTTGATCTTCCAATTATGGAGCGCTAATTTCAACTCGCCGTCAATAGTAAAAAACCTATATAATTTAAACCCTAATAAAAATATGGAATTTCCTAAGCTCATGTCCTTTAGTTTACTGAAATCAAAAAGTGAGTCATTTCATCATTAGGTGTATTAAATATAACTGGTTTGATTTTTCCCAAGATTGAACACACAAAAAATTGAAACCGCACCAAAATTTGCAACTAGGCTTCTGGATGCTCAACAATTAAAAGGATTCAATGTGAAAACATTTGACTTCATGCATACTTGAAGGATTCTTTTGGAGTAGAAAATTTTGCTAAAAGTTTCAAGGGAAAAGTAGCATTACCCTATGGTAACTGATTTTGCAGTGCCTCTTCTAGTTTTGAGCAGATGGTTCCCATGATTGATGGTTGACAACACCTTTTTCCAGCTAGTGTTTGCTCTTTTATTGTTGGAGTTTTGTTAGGGACTTCGAAGATTTGGATTATTAAGCTCAGAAACTACATGAGGATAAAGAAAAAATGGGTAGTGGTGTAAATGTAAATGAATTAAATTCATGCTTAGGATAGTGATTTATAAAGTGTTATATGTGTTATTAAGTTTATTTGATAATTGAATGTTTGTGGGACATTAGGTAAACATTCAATTGTGCTCAGAATATAATTAGTGTAAGATATTTACTAATGTATTATAGTCTGTCTAATGATAATTGTGTCCATTAGATATTTGATGAAAGTTGGGGTTTTTTAAAATAATTGCAAATAAAATCCAATAACACAACTGAACTATCATAGTACAACGTCAGATTTTCCACCCATATGTGCTTGTGAATTTTGCCAAATCCAACATAAAATTCAACTCCAAGAAAGGCCCCAGGGTTACTTAGGTCATTGCTTGAATACCCCAAGAATTC
>APFE030945493.1:0-22299 GCA_000404065.3 Pinus taeda | reverse complement strand
TGATGATGGTTAACGTCCGTTGAGACCAAATAATGATCTATCGGACCTAAAAAGACAAATTATTTATTTTGATTTAAGATTTTATTCCTATGCTCAAAAAGCTTGGAGAGAAGCCTCCCGAGTTCACTATAATTTTGGCATTGTAAAAGGCTAGGAAGGTCAGTATTGTAACATAGGTTGTGAAATTGAGATCTAATGTGGTTGTATGCAGGGCACTCTAAGAGGAAGTGGTTTTTATCCTCGATGCTCCTATTCTCACAAATATGGCAGATCCTTTCCATCCATGGCATTTTAGGAATTGCCCAACGGCCTTTTTCACTATGGAGCTCATGAGAATTCGTTCTAATCTTTGCTATATTAATTTTCTTCTTTGAGCTAGTTAAAATAGAGAGATACTTTTGATCTTCAAGGGTGGGGTTGATGACCTTCTTATAATAACATAATTTTCTTTTAGACACTAAATCTTTCTCATACCCCAATTTTTCTTTGAACTTAGAAGTAACAATATCTGTAATGTTATTTATGTTTTGCAAAGCATCATTCCCATTGATCTCCCAATAGTTTAACCAGGCCCTTGTGTCTTTATGCCATCCTCGGTTAAGCCTTAGGTGGTTTTGACTGGAATTTAAAGCTAGCTTAGGAAGTCTATGATTGTCTATGTTATTGAGCTTGTGCTTGTACAATAGAAACCTGAGCATCGCTAGGCTCTCAATAGGAGAAAGACCTGCTTCTATAAGGAGAATAGGATAGGGTGTATTGATTTTAATTTTCAGGTTATAAGTTATAAAACGCTTCTGGGTTTGCTCAATCTTTCTCCATGATTCTCTGGAGATGCTGCTGCCCCAAACTTCACAGCCATATAAGATAACAGGAGTGACTAAAGTTTCAAAGAGGAACTTCTTTTTATCCCGCATTACGAGGTTTGCTGTTTTACAATTATTTTCATGACCAAAATAAGCTTTCCATCCCCCATTGATCCTTTTCCCAATGCTATGGTTCCCATATATATATATATATATAATTTAAATAATAAATGGATTATTTTTAACAACTAATCATTGATTTATTTTATTTTTTACCTAGTTTAACTTAGCTCCATAAATATAATAGTAAATATGAAGAATAATGGGAATAGTAAGAAGAATATTAATATTAAATTAATTAATGGAAATTTGACAAGGGTCCTTGAGTCAAAAAGTAGTTGTTAGTCTTTTTAGCCATTGGAGTCTCTGCTTAGACTATTTAACATGCTAAACTGGATCTGTTTCTTCAAATTGTCCTGACGATGAACCACACTAGTTGGTTCGAAACGCGTCGACAAATGATTAATTATGTGATTTCGCCAAAAATTCTCTAAACAAATTGAATGGCTATAACCACTATGACCTTGGACACATAATGAAAAAGAATCCACAACAATGGTCTTAAATCATTATATTTTGACAAAAAATATAGTAACAGGTACATAAAGTCATCAAAAAATCATTGGAATGATCAATGATGACAAACATTTTTTTATCATCACCAAAAGTAACCAAAAATAGAATTGTTGAGGGTCAATAAAAGATAGTCTCTAGAAGTGTCACAAAAGAAAGAATTAGTGATGGGCTTTTAACGACCCTCACCAAAAGTGTCACCAAAGAGAGAATTAGTGATGGGTCATTAACGACCCTCACCAAAAGTGTCATTGAAACTGGATTTGGTGACAAACCTTAAAGGACCATCACTATATACACTTACAACAATGTTTTTTTAAAGACTATGGCAATATGCAACATTGGTGACGAACCTTAAAGATATGTCACAAGAATGAAACAACATCAAACACTCATTGGAATCATCAATGATGAAAGAATTCTTTTTACCATCACCAAAAGTAACCAAAAAGAGGGTTGGTGAGGGTCAATAAAATATCATCACTAGAAGTGTTACCAAAGAGAGAATTATTGATGGGCCTTTAATGACCCTCACCAAAAGTGTCACCAAAGACAGAATTAGTGATGGGCCTTTAACAACCCTCACCAAAAGTGTCATTGAAAATGGATTTGGTGACAAACCTTAAAGGACCATCATTATATACACTTACAACAATGCTTTTTTAAAGACCGCCACCATACACGACATTGGTGATAGACTTTAAAGGTCTGTCACATGCATGACCCTCACCAATGACCTTTTTCTTGTAGCGAATTAGTTATGTTCGAGGTACAGTTAAGTTTGGGATTCATTACAATGCAGAAGAATCTCTTCTATTGGTTGGTTTCACTGATTCTGATTGGGCTGGTGACCTTGATGATTGGAACTCTACTGCAGGTTATATGTTCACTCTTGGTTCAGGACCTATTACATGGGCTTGCAAGAAACAAAGTGCCATTTCTCTTTCTTCAGCAGAAGCAGAGTATCATGGTATCATAGAAGCTAGTAAGGAAGCCCTATGGCTTCGTCAGATCCTGTCAGAGTTTGGCATTCAACAGCAGCATCCGACTTCACTTCGGTGTGATAATCAAAGTGTCATTCAACTATGCAAATATCTAGTCCAACATCAGCGCAGCAAACACATTGAATTGCACATGCACCTCATCGGAAAGCTCATTCATGACCATGTTCTTGAAGTGCAATATTGTTCAACAGATGATCAAGATGCAGACATCTTTACAAAGGCCCTCACAGAGGCAAAGTTTACTAAACTTTGATTTATGGTTGGAGTTCCGGAAGTTGTCACTAAGGGGGGATAGGCTCTAATGCCTCCTTCCGTCTACTATCGTGTCATATTTTTACATCCTTCAATCCTGTCCCATGTTGTTCTTAAGGAGGGATGTTAGGATATTCTGACACATAGGAAATAGTTAAGTATAAATTGGTCTAGTGTAGAGTTAGGTAAAGTGTGTTTCTTTACTATGTACTTTTGTAACTTACAATCTAATGGTCATGATATGTAGTGAGCCGATGGTTCATTATCTCCTCATTATTACCGACACTTGATCTGTGGCTTAGCACTCGGTTGGTCCATGATCTCTATTTAAAGAGCATGGAGGGTCATTTGTAGGGTAGCCATTCATAAAAGAAGCTTATGTAAATTTTCATTCTTTTATTAATAAATTACCTGAGGTGGTCACATTGGCCCAGGCCATGGACTGTTTCCCTCTTTGAGGATTTTAACCACATCAACAACACTGGTGTATTGATCTGTGATCTATTTGTGAGTGGTGTCCTTTGGTGTTCTGTCTGAGGAACTTACCCTACACTATTAAACCCTATAAGTATCCAAGATCATAGACTTACAAATTTGGTATACAAGGATTGACAGCACATGGTAGTTCCACCAACTAAATCCATGAGTATGCAAGATATACTGTGTATCCACCTTTTCTTCTTTGCTATCATCCTAACCCCATGATCCTCCACGTGTTCACTCTCTTGTGTCAATGCTTCACTTTTTCATTATGCTTTTGTGATTTCTCTCGTAATTACCATATGCCCAACCCAAACACATTTTACACACTCACATATAACTCGTGTCTATATGACTTCACATAAATATCTCACTATTTCTTCTACACATCATATCATATGAATCGGCATACTCAACATACCATTTGGATGATCCCCCATTCTCTTTCATGTTATCCTTTTCTTTTGTCAATCCTCATCTCCCCTCTTTTGCATTTACCACACCAATGCGTCTCTTTTGGGAAAATGTGGTATGGGAATTTTCCTTCACTTAGGAAATCCATGCCCAACCTCCCTACCTATTGTGCACACAATCAGAGCCACTCATGTAACTGATAGTACATGAAATGGAAAATTAAATGGCGTCAGATAATAGTTTAGTGATTGCACTATATTCTACTGTATTAGTCGTTATTCGTTATTTGACCAAGGCATATCCCATGAATGGAAAGTAACTCACCATTGGGAGAATAAATGACCTAGACTGTGGAAGAAAAGTTCCAAGTTCTATGACTAGGGTCATGTTGGGAGGTATAAATGCTAGATTTACACCCACATTTAAATTGTCAATTTGGGTTCATAAGTCTTAGAGACGTAGCAAAATATATCCTAAAATATGACCTCAGGGATTTGAAAATAAAAAACCCTAAAAATATTTCAAAAAGGAAATCATTCAAGAAAAGGCATTCCAAAGTAAACAAACTGCAACAAATAAAGAAATGAAAAACTTCTAAAAAAAACCTGCAACTACGCTACAAATATCAAAGCATGAAACAAATTCAATTTCAAACTATTTTAAAATATGTACTTAAGAAAAATCATTAAATTCTTCTTGCTACTGGAAAGGAATTGAAGTGTTCAAATTAAGAAATTTAAGTTTGTTGATTGGATATATCTTCAAAGAGTTTTGCTAGACAATTCAAGAACTTGAACTGAGAGTCTCCTCATGTTAATTATGGCATTGAATTATAATGATGAATATTTAAAATCACAAGGTTAACAATGATTATGAATGCCCCAATAACATTGATTAATTAAATCAGAGTCCAACGATCATATCATAATTATTATCTCCATCATAAATCCTTAAAATAAAAAATATGTTTCATTAGATAATGAATTGAACACAACAAGTAGTGGAAATGAGGAACACAAACACAATAAATGCTTGCTAACTAAGTATACTCAAAAATAAATTATAAAATAATGACATCACCGAATTCATGAATCAAACCTACATAATTAAATATCAAAACAAAAAGAGATCTGAAAAAATGAAATTGTGGAATCAAAATTTAAATCACTCACGCATGAAATCGAATGCAGTAAAATAAATCACACCAATAGGAAATAAAATGAAGTGAAATGAATAGATCCTAAGTAATCTTGCAATGAGCTGGCTGATGGGCCCAACCACCCAGCCCAATTTTACTGTAAAAACTAAATCAAAATACCATCTTCAGAAATTCAAAAGAACATGGAAATATAAATTAAGTACGAAATCATATTTCTCGTGAAACCAGATTAGGTAAATGCTAAATCATACAATGCTAGGCTCTAGTGGTCTCCTCCTGGGATCACTCCACAGGCTCAGATTCCTCACATGGCGCAATTGAAGTCTAGACTCTGCAAATAATATAATGTACAAGTTTGATTTCATCTGTGATCCCTTTCTCAGCCTCTCCCTATGTGTACACAACAATCTCCATTATATAGTAGCAATGCTGCTATAATTAAATGGACCGATGGTTACATAGAATATTAATTTAGTATTGTTTAGTTAATACATTAATCAAAATCACAGCAAGCAGATTTTTTTCCAATATTGAATTGAGTTGCTGCAATCCTGGCTTTTAGAAGTAATTTGACTTCATCGCATTGTTGCCAGTGGTGCATTAATGCACAATTGGATGAGGTGTTGACCCTTTCAATGCTGGGCAATTGGGCACACTTGATTTGTATGTAGTTTAGTTTCTTACCACGTTCAATGAGAGTATGAGTAACTCCAGAAGCTAGCTTAGACAACACTTTTCATTGAAATTCTACATGTCCATAGCACCACAATGTATCAACAAGAAAAATTTACAATGCACTTTCCTAACATCGGGTTGAGTATCGAAAGAAATATCGGAAAATCTTCCTCTAATTTTTGAAGAAGAAATAAGGCTCTCCTCAGCAAGTCTGAGAGCACAAAAATGAAGAAATACCATTGTATTGAGACTAATATCCTTGTTGAAGCATAGCATATCGATTGTTGTTTGAGTGCAAATCTTCTCCAATGACACTCAATTTCCTATTGTACAAAGAGTGACAACCAAAATTGATCTTCCCTTGAAATTCAGGCTAAAATTGTAACCACTATTAGTCATCCAATGAGAGGATTGATTCATGTTGATCCCCTTAGCTCTGTAATCAAATATTACACCAATGAGAAATTATATCTGAAAACCAACAGATTCTGAGTCACTGACTATAATATATCTGGAATATACAAAGCATATCAAAGAAAGGAATTGCATTGAAGGTCACCCCAAAGTAGCTTGGGTGTTAGAGCTCAAAAACAAATATATGGAGTCCTTCCTTATCACTTTTCTTTCCTTTTCACCTGTTCTAGAGCAACATATTCTATAAGAGAAAAAAATCATTTAAGCAATAGTTGACTTTGAAAACCAAGGTTGTTCTTAAATCTGTTGTGAGTCTTAAGAACATGTATTGTGATTGGACTAGCATAGATTTTAGTGAATCATGTCTTTGGTCATGGACGTGTACCATCCTCCATTCACTGGTTGATGAATTTGCACCATTTTCCTTGATCATTGTAGTTGTGCATAACCATTCCATATTGTTGATTTTCCAAGCTGAAAGCCATGGATGTGCACTGCACTTTTATACTAATTTTGTAGCATTGGACTGCATACATATCCATTCTCATATTGTGAGAAATTGGGAAGCTAGCAATAGACATTTCTTGCACTAACAACAAACATTAATGAACCAACATTCTCAGTTCAATCAAAGTTTTCTTCTTTTGACCATAAGAGGCTTATCAAAACCATGGCTGAAATAGTCAACACTAGATTTTGACACGATTATGTACTTAACCTCTGCTGGAATATTCCCATGACCATAGATTCCTCATAATGTCAAATTTTTCCAAACCATTTCTATGTTATTTGAATGAGGGTGCTCTGAACAAAACTTGCATGTCGTAATTTCAAGATTCTTCGACATTTGATTACAAAATTCATATTTTCACCTACAATAATCTCATTCCATACTCAAATGTATTTTAAGAAGCATTTCTTCTTTGGCAGTGCTAGATTTATTCATCTGCCACAAAGAAGACATATTATTAATGAAATATATGCACAAAAGATTCTTAAAGAAGAATTTACTAATTTAATAGATATTGTCTCTTAATGCCTCTAACTATTAGCTTAATAAGATAGTAATGATTAAAAACACTAGTCACAAGCATAGAATTATTTGATAAGAATCGTAAAAATATGGACAAAAAGGTAGCTCAACAAGCCATTAGCAAAGCGAATGGAGTTTTGAGGGGACGTCGATATCTACAAATCAAGTGTAAAACAAGATAAGAAGGAGAAGTAGTAGTGAACTATAAAAAATTTCCAAAACTACCAACACACCTATAAAAATATAATACAAGTAATGTACAAATGTCCACAAAATATTTTATTCATAATACCTCTTCAGGTAAAGGCCATTTCTTGGCTTTCCTAAAGAAAAACCATCATAATCGACCAACTCATAGGCTTCTTTAGCTAATACACATTTTACAATATAAGGGTCATGCCCCAATGGCTCGAATTTACTTGCACCTAATTTGTCATGTGCTTGAATGTAGACCAAGACTAGGTCACCTTCTACATAAGAATGAGCATTCATGTTTTGATCAAATTGAGATTTGACTTATGTTTTATGATCCTCACTAGCATGTGCGGCCTCACGACAAGTTTTATCTAGATGTGCTAAGTGAAAAAAACACTCTTCCTCTCTAACATCGCTGGTAATAACTTGATGACTAGTTTTAAAGATGGAATTTCACATTCAATCGGTAAAACTGCCTCCAAACCATAGACAAGTTGGAAGTGAGTGGAATCTGTAGATTTTTTTGTAGTAGTACATATACCCAGAAGGATGAAATCAACATGGTTTGCTAGTTTCCTTTATGAATGTCAACTATTTGTTTAATCATGTTTTTAAAAAATTTGTTAGTAGCATCGACTTGACAATTTTCTTGTGGATAATAAGGGGTAGAGCTATCATGTTGTAGGATGAGATATGAAAATAGTTCAGTAATCATAAAATCGCGAAAATGGCTACCATGGTCCATAAAGATGGCCCGTGGGACACACAATTGAGCAATCATATGACTACAAATGAAAATTGTTGCAGTTTCAGTGTTGTCCTTGTATCTAGGGATCACCTCAACCCATTTTGTAAAATAATAAACTACAAGATAATATACCTATGCCCCTCGGCTGAGTGAGGGTTACGGGTGACAAAATCTATGCACCATTTTGAAAAGGACTCACAACTATAATAGGGTGAAAAGGAGCTAGAGGCGCTCACATCTTCTGATCATAAACTTGGAAATCATGTAATTTTTTTACTACAATAATGCAATATTTAAACATTGAAGGCCAAAAATAATGAGCATGCAATATATTTTATGCAGTGACATACCTAGACATACGACCACCACATGCTCCAAAATGGAAAGCATTTAGTGATTTTTTAGCCTTTCGAGGAGCTAAGCATTGTTGAAAGATAGAGCCAACACGGTGACGATAAATAGTATCACCAACAAAGTTATAATATTGGGATTTGTAGTGGATGAAACAGTGATTAGATCAAGATAAATAAGGCCTAAAAGTTTGGGTTTGAATATATGTGATGATATTTCCATACCAATGATGAGAGGTACTAATCAAAAATAGAGATTCATCTGCCATAGAATATTTTACCATTGTTTTTGAGTCAGTATAAGGAAAGTTACATAATAATTCAGCGAAAACTAATGATTTCTTTGATTTAGATCTTTCTAATTCCAAATAAAACTCCTATCAAATGACAATGCATTCAGAGTATCTTCACCCTAGATATTGTTTGGTAAGAATATGCATCATAAGGTTTCAATCTAAAATAACTGCCATTTTTTGCAAAAGTATATAGTGGCAAAAGCGTTGGATATCTTGAACAGCTTCCAATGGTGATTTATCCCTATGTGCATAGTTAATATTAGTTTTAGTGAGATTTCAACTTAGGTAATAGATCACATGTTCATTGTTAGATTCATCTTCTTGTACTAATACCATGCCAACGGTCGCATCGAATGCAACTAGATATAGAAAGTGATCTTGATGATACTAAGGTGGAAGCAATAACGGTGCATGGGTCAATGTGTATTTCAATGCATCAAAATATTTTTTAGAAATCTCATCCTAAATGAATGGAAATCCCTTTTTCAAAAGTCTATTAAACCCTTCGGTGAGCTCAGCATAATCAGGTGTGAATCTACGTAAAAAGTTTTCTTTCCCCTACAAAAATTGGAGTTGATGAAGACTAGAAAGAGTAGGAATGTTTAGAATTTTTTCTACCTTGAGAGGATCGATATGAATTCCTTCTTGCGAAACAACTAATCCTAGAAGTTGAGCAGATTATACGGAAAAAATGCATTTGTGCAGATTCAAATGAATATGATAGTGCCAACATCTAATGAAAATTGCTTTCAAATGCGATGGATGGTCTTGTTGTTTCAATGAGTGAGTTGTTAGGTCCTCTAGGTAGGGCTGGACAATGTGTTTTATATCATGAAACATGTAAGACGTCACCCTTTGAAAAGGTATGACAACAATCTTCAAGATAAATGGGATTTTATGATAAGAAAGCATTCCACATGTGCAGACGAATGCAGTCTTATGCTGATCAGGAAGGAGTATGTTTATTTTGTTACAACCAAAAATCCATCCATGTAAAAGAAAATATTTTTTTTCAGAACAATCATCAACAATTTGATCAATATACAGGGTTGGGTAATTGTCTTTTAGACAAGCTTTGTTAATGTCCTTGTAATAGATGCATACTTGAATGGTTCATTGTTTCTTATTAGCTGGTACAATATTTGATACCCAATCAGTCAAAGGAATAGGGTAAATAAATCTTGCTTTTAATAGTTTTTCAACTTCATCTTTTGTAGAAACAACTTTTTCGCAGATGCACCAGACACCATCTTTGTCTAACAGTTTTAATGTCTGGATAATTCTTAATTTCATGCACTACAATAATAGGATAAATTCTTGGCATTTCTTCATAAGATCAGGCAAAAATGTCGCAGAATTCGTCGAATAGGGCTTCATATATTTGAATTTTTTCAAAAGAACAAGAAGCACCTACATGAATATTTTCAATAATTCTTGGCTTCACTGAAATGTTTATTGGCATAGTTGTTGATAAGTTTCCTAAATTATTTTCATATTCACAATGAAGGATAGGCATCAGAAATTCTAGATTATTCATAATCTCAGGTGAAAACATAGACGAAAAAATATTCTCGACTTTGTCATGGCAGGGTAAAAAGGACAAGTGATGATGTAATTATCCAATGGAATTTCATCCAAAGTCATTACCTCCATGACTCCTTCATCAATTATAAACTATTTATCGAAAGGATTAGGTATTGATATTGCTTCTAAACATGAAAAATGAGAATAATGAACAATCATCATATTCATTCAATCATTTTTAGATGGTGGTGGGCTTTAAAATGATTTAACTTCCTCATAATCTAATTCGAAAGGGCTAAGAGGCATTTGACTTCCATACAAGGCTAATTTTGACTATGAAAGCACTTTCCTAGGAAATATTATGAGGAGGATTTTAGATAATCATAATGGATGGGTAGTGGGAAATGCGCAAAAAAAGCAGTGGAAATGGTATTGAAAGTACTGAAAGAGTTTTTCCATAATTCAAGATATCACTTGGCTTCCGAACCAGTTAAGGTTCATTGAGAAATTCATAATCTAATGGAATCGTTGACTAATGAGTTTGATGCACACCAAGGATGATAAGTCCTCACATGATTTTGTGGGTTCTCTCTTGATTTAGCTTCAAATTTTCGAATGTCACTTGGAAACTTCATAGGGATCACTAACCAAAATGGTAAATAGAAAATTGGATGCTTTTTTAACCGAGATAGGTTTGATAAATCCATAGTCACAATAAATGGTAACTGACAGTTAGGGTCCTTTTATGGCTATTGATAACCTTGAGGGATGAGTCCTGTTCTTGCAGGGAGGCACATTTGTTATCCTAGAATATCCTGAGCAGTTGGAATTTTCATACCTCTAGGGTATCGAGGATGAAGTAGACAAAATTGTGGTTGAATCAGTACTTTAAAAGTATGATCGGGGTATGGTTGATTTTAAGGAGAAAATTGACCCATTTTATCCTAGATAAAATTTCCCTGATAAGATTGACTCTGAAAAGGTTGACGTTAGAAGAATTTATTTTGAAAAGGTTAGACTTGTAAAGGGTGGCTTTGAAACAATTGACATTGGGGTTGCGCTTGAAAAGTTTGTCTCTAGACCAGTTACTGTATATATGGTATACTGGTTTATACCACAAGCATTTTTGGTATTGAATGAATTGTATGAATGGTCTGATAATAAGATGCCTACAAAATGATTTGAGTAGTTGAATGAACCATTACTTGAGGAGTAATTGGAAAAACTACTTGTGATACTCGTGGGATGGGAGTTTGTGGAGAACTCATAACTAGATTTTGAATAGACGTTTGCACAATAGATTGAACCAAAGTTTGTGGAGAACTTGCGACAGGATGTTTGAGTGCTTGCATAACAGGTGTTGACAGATTACCCTTGACAGGTTGTTGGACTTGAATATGAATACCTCGAATAGACATTTGCTGAATAGGTTGTCCAACAGGTTGATTAGGTTGATAAATTGAAACTTGAGGAGAAAATTGTATTAGTTGTTGACTATATGAAGGATTCCATATTGTGTTCATCCCAGTATATGAAGTACCAACAATGGGTTGACATGTAACAGGTTGACCTAAACCAACTTGCGGTATATGATCATAACCTATATAATTTCCAGTAGGAGGTTTCCCTCTAACTATAGGGTAATATCCAACTAAAGGTTGTCCTCCAGGAGGACGATAGGATGGTATACCCCCAGGTGTGTAATAACCACCTTTTGGGTTAACTTGAGGATTTCATACATTGTCAAAAATCATATTTATATATTGATCAAATGTCAAGCCTAAGAGAAAATCGGTTAAACCAGTTGACATAGGTGAAGGTTGATTTGAAGGAGAAGCCCCTAAATATGTCCCCATAAGAGACTGCTATCTGGGATGGACTAATGGGCCACCATATAAAAATGTTTTGGAGAAGTAAAAAATATAGAAGTATCTAAAGACATCTCTCCAAAATTCATTCTAAACATATCAAAGCCTAATAAAATAGAATAAGGAGTAGTGTATCATGGAATGCCTTGACTTAAAAAGGTCAAGGGTGTAAAATACCAAGGGTCAAGTCAAAAAGTAGAAAAGAGAAGTTTTAGAATATTTGTCTAATCACCGACAGTAACTGGTGTATGTGGCGATTCTTCATCTTTGTCAGAGGTAATAAGAAGGTAGACTATTGGTAATAAGAAGTTTTACTCATAGTGAACTTGGAGGAGTACAGGCTAAAGAAGTTGAAGGTGACTGAGGTTCATAAACATTAGACATAAGTTCTTCGATATCTGGTTTGGTTAATTATGAATCCAAACTCTCTCTAATATTTGATTCGGCTAGAGTAACTTTAGTAATTATTATATTAGTTACTTCTAAGTCTGATTCTAGCTTTTGAGGTTTACCAAATTCAAATTTTGTTACTCCAGGTTCTATAATAATAGATGTTTTTCGTTGATTCACTTCACTTCCTGTTATACTAGAAGCTTGAAGTTCATCTGTAGTTTTGGATCCTTTTGACTTTGATTTTTCAGTTTTAATCTTTTCTAGCTAACTTGGTGTATATTCAAGGGGTTACCCTAGCATTCTACATGATTGTCTGAGTAATTCAACCACAATGAATTTTTTAAAATTAATAGTTCACACAATATAAAAATCACACCTAAAGCCTCTAAAAAGTAAAAAAAAAAAGCAAGATGACACATGCTAATAAATCTATGGATTCAAATCATACAAACTGACCTGCCACAATGAAATCAATTAGTCAATGGTGAAATCCAATGTCGGAGAGATTAAGGTGAAAATTTTATAGATATGAGTGATTAGAACTAGTTACACTGACAACCTACTTAATGAAACGATCTGGGAAAGTAACTTCTCTTATGCCATCTTGAGCAAAGATTACCCTCCGAAAAGTCCAAGTGGTTCTAGCCAATGTCTATTCTATGTACAACAAGACCTTTCCTCTGCCATAAGCTTAGGTAAAAGTGTTACGATTGTGGTCACTAAGTTTACCAACTACAAAAATTATACCTAGGGGCACAATCATAAAATATACGTACACGCAAGGGAAAAGTAACAAAGCTCAATCTGCTTGAAAGCTCCTCAACATAATCAATTGGAGGTTTACTTTCAAGTGACCCAAAGTACCTTTTGGTATCATTGTAATACATGCAAATCACTCTATCATAGCCAATGAAGTGGGTATGATCACTTCACCACGTCTCACAAGATCTCGCGCGTAACTCATGTATAAGAAGAGGTTCCTAGAGAAAAACTAAAATAATTATATTTCTCTCCCTATCACAAGATTCTATTGTTTGTTTGTGTATTTGGAAAGTTTACACACTTCCCTATTCCAAAGCCCTACACTTAAGGTACTATAGGTGGTAAGAACCCTAAAAAATATAAAATTCTAATAGATTTTAATTAACATTATGTTATCAAGTTGTTATTTATTCAACAAGTAATGAGAGTGAAACTTATGATATTATGACTCGACTTGAAATTCTAATGCAACCAATCATGCAATTTGTAATATATTGTTCAATGAAATTGTAATGAAGGGAAACTAAGAGTTTCTTTGATTTTCTTCAAATAAAATGAAAAAATCACAACTTCACAAAAATTCATTTCATAAGGAAACTGATTTCACTTTGATTTAATCCATATGCAGAAATAAACTAAGATTTCAAATTTTCCTAAGAGATCAAAAGCCTAAAATGTCTTTTACCATTTATCACTCAAAATTTTGAAACAAAGAAAAATCAATCAAGAGTTTTGAAAAATGAAAATTTCCTAATGAATGCCTTAACTTAATGATGTCAAGATGTAATAATTAAACACTTCAAAACTAAAAAGAAATGGTTTCCTTTTTGTCATTCAACAATGAAAGAAATTCTTCACAAAACATAACAACTTCATGGAAACCCTAATTTCTGATTAAACAAATAAGTTAATCACAAATGAAAAATATTGATAATTGATTTGGTGCATTTGATAGAAAAATACAACAATATAGTGAGCTTGAGGACAACCTATCTCTTGTTGATCAATAAGCAAACAAGACATACAAAACCCTAGTAAATTTTGTAAAAGGGATTGATTCCAAAAAACACTTCACCAAATCACTCAAGCAAGTTAAGCAAATGTATTCGACAGTAAAAAAAAAATATGACGACACTTTCAGAAACCAAAATTCAGACTCTAGCTGAGAGAAAACCTATTTTTTTTTTTTAATTCTAGGAATTGTGCAAGAGAGTAGTATAGTTTAGTGCACATGCACTTTGTTTCTATGGAAACAACTGTGCATATCTACACTTTATGGGTGAACAAAAACCACACAGATCTGCGAAGTCGAATAAAAAATAAAAATAAAGTAATCAAACCATAAGATCTAAAAGGTCACACATTTTCGAAGACTCGGGTCGAGCTAAACCAAGGAAAGAGAAGATAACAATAATGTTCCCCAATAGGGTCACTTTTTATGTAGATAAATCCATGTTGCTCAGAACAACAATCTCCCTAGATCCTAAGGGAAACTAGAAACAAACATACAATTAAATAAATCTTTCCCTAATCTTATTTGATTTGAATTGTAAATATAAGAGTAGGAGAATAAGGCTCTTACCTATTTGTTAAATGCTTGATGGAGATCCCCGCTCTGTCTTGATCAAACTTCCCAGAGCTAAAAAGGACTTGAAATCATATATATAACAAAGATCAAAGGCATATGAAAGCATAACGATTCAAACAAGATTAATCTAATGATCAAGGAGATTAGAAATTGAGTTTTTCTTAATGAATATCAAAAGAAGCATAAATCACTCATCATTTCAATAAGACAATAAAATGGAAAAAGCATTCATTTATATTAGTTGAAGGATAAAGAAGAGCCTTACAACCTTTGCCTTGGTATCATGAAGTTCCTCCCAAATTCCTCTAAGCCTCTCCTTAGCTGGTAATACTTCCAATATAAATCCAAAAACATAAGTATATCTTTTTTTAGCCTCCTAATCCCTCTATCCTCTAGTAAATTTATAGGTGAAGATGAAGAAGATACATATTCTAAAGCGAAGGATGAGTTCCTTTAATTGGGGGATTAAGGTTCCTTTATGACAGGCAATTAGCTCCATGATCTGAGGGGTATGGCTCGAATAGATATGACCTAGAAGCTTTTAGTTGGGATATATTCTACCAACAATGCTTCTCGAATTCAATTTTTACTTTTACTTTTCTTTGAGTTATGCGTGAAGTCTAAAGTGGAAGACAAAGCACAGTTCTACGTAGTTTTCACGGACAAAAACTACAAATGCCTGAAAATTGACTAGGAAAAGCGTGCAGGTCATACTTAACAATTCATAAAACCATTTTACCCAAAATTCACATCTTCTTCAAGGGTTTTTATTTGTTTGACTTGTAAGGGAGTGTAAGAGAACAAGTTTATGGATGGAAAGAGATCCATTTTAATGGTCAAGTATCATGGCGACAAAATGACGTTTAACAATTATTTTCAAGGATTTTAATTTTACATGGTTTTTTTAAGAAGCTTAACAATGAAAAATAATTACACAAATATTTAAAAATCATGACATAAATATTACAACTACATCCAGAAATTATGGCAAAACAAAATTGAGGAAGTTATTCACATGACACAAAGGTTGCAAAATAACCTTCAATGTTATGGTAAACAAAATGTTTAAAAAATATTTTTTTTAATAATATTCAAAATAAATATTTTTTTTTCAAAGTTAAATACTATTACTTGCATTGTTCAATGTTAATACTGTGGTCAATAGGAAAATTGATCGCTAAAATCTTGTCAAGGACTCATAACGATTCTCCAGAGATATTAATCATTTTTAATATAATGTATATATGATTTTATTACTAATTTTTCAATATCCTTTTCCATAAGTATATAATCATGCATAAACTTATGACAAAACCATGTACCCAAACACATGGGTAAGTAAAAAGGCTCTCGTGATTTTTAATAATTTTTACATATTGTTTATATTTATTTGATTATTAATTCTTTAACAAATGTTTACTCTAATAATTCGTTTTTTTTGAGTTCTCTGAGTTGTTGTAATTCAATGTTGAAGTGATTATCATTTTTATGTTATTATATAAATAAATATTTGTATTTAAAATAATGAAAAATATCAATTTATGATAGGATAAATATTCCAAATTATTCTAGCTCTTTTATAATCATATTTTATTATACCAACCTAGTCTATCAACCTCGAAATTAAAAACATGAAATCAATTAGATCAATCATGCAATTTACAATCAAGACATCTTTGTTCAACTAATTAGCATAGATGTTAGGTCCCTATAATACTAGTGATGCCCCTATTAATATTGTAATTGTATCCCTCATTAATATTGTTGTACCCCTATTGTACCCATATTGTTATTATTGTGCCCCATATAATCTCTCTATTGTTATTTTTGTGCCTTAATATTATTATTGTTAGGTTGCCTTGGTTATATTGTGACACTTTAGACTCCTATATATAGAAAGGAGGTTCTGTCATTTCAATCATCCAAGAATTATTCATTTGTGTGATGTAAAGGAGGTCGCCCCCTTGAAGAGGTTGAATTCTAAGGTGTTCAACTATCTTTTCTATCTTTTTGTGAGTTGGTTTCCTAACATTTAGTATGAGAGCTTTGGATTCTAGGGTTTCGCTACTCCAAATAGGTCATCATGGCATTTTCTCTATAACATTTCTTCCTGGTACATTGCAAAAATGAAAAAAAAAACCCATTTGAGATGAAGTCACATTGAACCTTGAGTCCGAATTTCAGAGCTTTTTGTAGTATATTTGCAGAGATATGATCCGAGGAAGTTGGTATTTTTGCAGACTCTTGAATTACATCCCAAACAGGTGACCTGAGGAAAATCGTCATAACTTTCTTTCTGAGCATCAGATTGAAATTTTGTAAGAAGGTATTGAAAGAGGATAGATTGTAGTTTCTTGTATATATTTTTTAGAGACAAAGTTCAAAACTATGACACATGGCACTTCATACAAGTTCCCTATTCTAAAAAGGTCAATAATCATGTCATCTTGGGAGATTTTCCATAACTCTTGCTTGGAGAATCAAATTTGGATCAAACTAGTGGCATTAGAAAGAGGACATAGAGGGCTACTATAGGTCATAATTTCAAAACTGGATGATCTGAAATTACATAGATACATTAGATTCAATATCAAGCTCCTATAAAGTGAAAAAAGGTTTGTAGTTTTTTTTTAAATTTTTACATAAGCTTGGTTTGTAAAAATTGTTTGAAGGAATTAAAAGGGCATAGCAAAGAATTATTATCAGTAATTGATGCCCAGAGGAAAGAAAATGAAAACACCTAGTAAGAAACGTGAAAGCTCTAGCTTGACTCATGAAGAAGAGGAAGAAATGCAACATGATATATCAAAATTACGAGAACAAGTGCAACTAGTGTCACTTGCACAAAAAGATGTAGAAGCTAAGAAGGATGGTTTAAAGAAAGACATGGAGGCTAAGATGAATGGCATGGACGCTAAAATCAATGGCATGGATGATAAGATGGAAGAATTGAAGATAAAATTAAATAAGTTTCTACAAGAAATGGTCAGTAATGGTGAAAGGGTAGTAAAGGAAACTCATGATGAGAACAAAATAAATGTTAATCATGATTCCATAGACTCTAATGTTGGATCAAAAACCCACCATATTCCAAAAATTGATATGAGGAAGTTTGATGCAACGATCCCAAAACATGGATATTACAGATGGAGCAATTTTTCGATCTCAATAATTTTCAAAACACACAAAAGGTACGTATTGCAACCTTCTATTTGGAATGAAATCTGTTTGTATGGTATCAATGGCTTTGCTCTCGTAAACAAATAATCACGGGCAATTTTTATAGAAGAATTGACAGCACATTATGAGGATATAAAAAGAAATATTTTTTTTAGCCAATTGATAAGTCTCAAACAAAAGGGTTCAATAATGGAGCACAATGAGGAGTTCCAAAAATTGAACATAAGGGTAAAAAAATATTCTAGAGGAGCATAGGATTGATGTGTTCATAGGGACTTTAAAGGATAATATTGAACATGATGTTTGCCTTTGGGAACATGATTCATTAGAGAAGGCATTCAGGTTAGCAAGAAAAATGGAAAGCAAAATTATGGCAACCAAGAAGCATACCACTCACAACTATAAATATAGAAGTGTTGTCACCACTAGCCTTCCACAACCTATAAGGTTGACACCACAATAATTGGAAGAAAAAAGAGAAAAAGGGCTTTGTTACAGTTGTGATAGGAAATACACTAAAGGTCATAAGTGTGACGAGAAGAAATTATTCTGCATAGATTGTGAAGAGGAAGAATAAAAGGAGCAAGAAAGGTTAAAAGAAGAGGATATACTCTAGGAAGAAGCCATAGATAAAGAAGAAATGAATCTGAACATATCTTGTAATGCATTAGCTAGAATTACCACTCCTCAAACTATCAAGATAGAAGGGCAAATCAGGAAGAAAAAAGTAATAGTGTTGATTGATTCAGAAAGTACCCACAATTTTATTTATTGTAAGAGAGCAAAAGAATTGAATTGCTTACTATATCCAGCACTAGAGTTTCAAGTGATGGTTGCAAATGGAGGAATGATAAATTGCTCTAGAAAGTGTTGAAAATAATACGGGGGGGGGGGGGGGGGGTGAATGAGTATTATCTAGTTATTTTACCAAATCTTCTTTATTTACACTTTGAATTATTTTCGCATATCAGTACCATAAAATAATGAGTATGAATATGAAAACAGATAGTCACATCAAAGAACACCAGATATAAGGTGGAAACCCAATGTGGGTGAAAACCACCTACTGCAATATGTCTCTATCTTCTTTCAAATTAGAAACTCCTTTGACAATGATCTTGTACTGGTGCAGTCCTTTACCAGTACGCAGGCTGCAACCTGCAGAGAGCTACAACTCTCTCTCGTTTTCCAGTCTCTCCTGGAACGGAGCTACAACCCCCTACTTATTTTTCTTTCAAGGACCACTTTTCGTAAATTTTCAAACTGGATCCATAAACATCAAATGATCATCAAGTACATGTAGATTTCACCGTCAACAACAGTAACCAGATCAACGAAACAGAACTAAACCCAGAACACCTTATCAACAGAAAAATTCAGTCAATAGATAGTCATGAGACAGATACGAAACTTTCCCTTCTTTGGCCTGCGTCGCTACGCATTTCACACTCTGCTTCTCTGCGTATACCCGCAGAGTTCCTTTTGTTGCACTGCGTGACCACGCACTTCTTCTTCTACTGCGCTACGTACAGTACGCACCCAAATGCTCTATCGCGTCACGTACTGCCACAGTAGGCATGCACCCAGAAAGACTATCGCGCCGCGTACTGCCATGGTAGGCACGCACCCAGAAAGACTATCGCGCCGCGTACGTTTACTGTGCATACGCACCTGAACCACTGCTGCTCTGCGTACCCACGCAGTTCGCCTGTTTCTGCATTGCGTACCCACGCAGAGACACCGTTAAACACCTGCGTACTTCAGATTAGGGCCGAATTTGCAGATCACCAGAATGCTACTGTTAGACGGATGCCCAGATCTGATCAAGCGCTCGAGAGATCACCCTTCACAAATTCGCTTTCCACTTCCCTTTCATATAGATCAAGCTTTTGAAACAATAACCCAATATTTCAGATCTTAAGATATTCAACCCAAAATCATACCCAAGCCAAATGATCTCATTTTCTTTATATAGGCAAGCTCTTCCTCAAATCATGGATCAATACCACGGGCCAAAACCATAATAACACAATACCGTCGGCTAAATACTAAGGGTTAAACATAAGAAACCCCACATGTGCGCGCTTTACTGCCTTGAAGTGTGTGTACTAGGGGTATGCACCTCATGAATGGGTAACCTGCATGTCTGGACGCGCCCCTGCATGGCGTACCTGTGGGTATGCATTTTTCTGAACTGTTCTCCTGTGTACTTCTTAATTCTCATCAATTGAGAGTCATGCCAAGGGTGTTGCCATCAAGTACACAATCTGTAACATATCATACCAGAAACATAATGCCAACAATCTCCCCCTTTGGACTAGATGACAACCTCAAAATATTCAGTGACATTCTCCCCCTTTGACATCAAGGGCAAAGGGTTATGCTCCCCCTAAGAACATGCTCCCCCTAAATATGAACCAGATCTGCAAAGAAGAACCATAATCCACCAGACATCATCAATGACCAAGAAAGAGATAGAGACATATTGCAGCTATATTCAGACCAGCTTCCATGATCTCCTTTTGTACATCCTCCATAATGCCAACAATGCATTATATACTCCCCCTGAACCTGTGCCACAACCCAGCATATGTACGCATATACCCCAGATGAACCATGCGTACAACCAACAATCAGAAGAGTTTCAACAATAAGATGATGCATCAACAACCCCCAGCTTTTGCCTGAGGTATTCGAATGTTTCCCTGGGTAATGGTTTGGTGAGAATATCAGCAACTTGTTCCTTAGAAGGAACATACTCCAACTTGACTTTCTGTTCAAGCACTTGTTCGCAGAGAAAATGATACTTGATTGGTATGTGCTTTGTTTTTGAATGCATGACAGGATTCTTTGATATGCTAATTGCACTTGTGTTATCGGATAAGATGGAGATAGGTGGTGTACAAGTGATTTGAAAATCCTGCAAGGTCTGCACCATCCAAAAGAGTTGAGTGGAGCAAGATGTAGCAGCAACATATTCTGCTTCAGTTGTAGACAAGGCAACTGAACTCTGTTTCTTACTGAACCAAGATACTAATCTGGAACCCATAAAGAATGCACCACCACTTGTGCTCTTCCTGTCATCCACGCTTCCGGCCCAATCTGCATCTGTATAAGCATGAAGTGTGAGATCTGTATCTCTAGGATACCATAAGCCATAATTTTGAGTCCCTTGAAGATATTTGAAATTCTCTTCACTGCCTGAAGATGAGTCTCCTTTGGATTTGCCTGAAACTGAAATCTTCCAACTATTCCAACCGCATGCATGATGTCTGGTCGGGTACCTGTCAAATAAAGTAAACTTCCAATCATAGATCTGTAGGTTGGTTGATGTACTGCTGCAGATTCATCATTTGCACTGAGGCTGCATCCTGTGACCATGGGTGTACATACTGGTTTTGCATCTTCCATGCCATATTTCTTCAATATCTGTTTGAGATACTTGGTTTGAGATAAAAAGATTCCTTCTTCTTTTTGTTGGATTTGCAAACCAAGGAAATATGTTAGTTCTCCCAGCAAGGACATTTCAAATTCTTTCTGCATGATCAAGGCAAAGTTTTGACTCATCTCTTCTTCATTGCTGCCAAAAATAATGTCATCTACATACACAACAAGTATTAGCAATTTGTCATTTTCAACCTTTATATAAAGATTGCTATCTCCTGATCCTTTTGAAAAACCTTGTTGATGAAGATATTTATCCAAACGATAGTACCAAGCCCTTGGAGCTTGTTTGAGCCTGTAGAGAGCCTTTTTCAATCTGCATACAAGATTTGGATCATTTCCAAGAATGAACCCATCTGGTTGTTCAATGTATACTTCTTCTTCCAAGTCTCCATTCAGAAAGGCTGATTTCACGTCCATTTGAAATACTTTGAAGTTTTGAAAACTGGAGAGAGCAAGGAACATTCAGATAGCCTCAAGACTTGCAACAGGAGCAAAGGTTTCTTCAAAGTCTATTCCTTCTTGCTGCGCATACCCTTTACAAACAAGTCTGGCCTTGTTTCTAATTACTTCTCCATTTTCATTCAATTTATTTTTGAAGACCCATTTTTTTCCGATAACATTCTTATCCTTTGGTCTAGGAACCAGTTCCCAAGTGTTGTTCCTTTCGATTGTCTCAAGTTCTTCATCCATTGCTTTTATCCAACATTCATCTTTGCATGCCTCTTTCACATTTTGTGGTTCAGTAGAGGAGAGTAATGCCAAATAGCTTGAGGCTTCTGCAACTGTTCTTCTTGTTTGTACACCTGCTTTTTTCTGCCCCATAATCTGAGATTCTGGATGATTCTTCTGAACATATCTGGATGGAGTCTTTTCTTCTATTCTTGTCTGCTCCTCTGGTTCTTCTTCAGGTTCTTCTTGAGGTTATTCATCATTCTGTTGTTGAGGGTAGCCTTCATCTTCTTCGATGTCTTCACGATGTACTTGTCTAGGAATGTATCCCTTCTCATCAACCACTACATCAATGCTTTCAACAATTCTGCCAGGTCTTTTATTGTAGCACTTGTATGCTTTTCTATGTGGA
>APFE030945488.1:0-13718 GCA_000404065.3 Pinus taeda | reverse complement strand
TCTTACCACCAGAGGGGAAACTCACCCGATTCTGCTTCCCATATACACAGTTTTCACAGAAATCAAAATCCAGAGAGATATTACTCATACATTCTACCATAACTTTACCATGAAGTATTCGAAGGCCCTTCTCTCCAATATGTCCAAGCCTTTGATGCCATATCATGGTATTCTTTCTAGAGACCACTAGATTTTCTACTCCACTTTCAGGAACCACAAAACTATTGCACCCATCAAAAATAGTGCTACCTTGCAGCTTGTACATAGTTCCAATCCGAACTCTCCGCATCAATAACAGTGCTCCCCGAACCATCTTGCAAGTATTCTTCTCAAACACTGTTTTTACACTTGCATCATCCAACTTGCTTACAGAAATCAGATTTCTGGCTAATGCAGGAATATGTAGAACACCCAAAAGTGTTCTAACCCTTCCACCTTGCAACTTCTACTTTACATTTCTACGACCAATGATTCTAGCCTTCCTATCATCCCCTAAGAAGACATCACCACCATCATATTTCTCATACTTGCAGAACCACTCTCTATGGGGAGTGAAGTGAAATGATACACTTGAGTCAATCAACCATGCCTCATGATCTACATGTGTACTTGAAGAAGCCAAGTACACATGCCCACCTTCATCTAAGGTGGTTTTTGCCTCTACAGAAGGAGCATCAGCAGATGCCTTTCCTTTGTCAAGAGCTTTAGATTTACAGTCCCTTTTGTAGTGCCCTTCCTTTCCACATTTCCAACACACCACCTTTACAGGTTTTCTTGGAGATTTAGATCTCCCACTCAATGACTTATTTTTTTTTGATTTTTATGTTATGGGATTGTCCTTGTACAGACAAGGCATCACCATTCTGACTCTCCATATTTTTCCATCTCATCTCCTTCGTCAGCAAGGATGAGACTATTTCATCAAACTGCAAGGCAATTACATTGCTACCTATTGCAATAACCAGACTATCCCATGAATCTGGTGGAGAACACAACAAACTAATGCACTTATCTTCATCTGGAATTTTAATATCAATAGACAATAACTGACTTACCACAATATTAAATGCATTCATATGCTCTATCACTGAGTCTCCATCTCTCATCCTGAGGTTATACAACTTTTTTCGTAGGAACAATTTATTTCCCAGAGACTTAGATTGGTACAAAGTCTCTATCTTGTCCCACAAAGCCTTCGTGGTAGCTTCCCCTGATACATTCAACAATACTAAATCTGAGACACACAATCATATTGTGCTCCTTGCCTTCTGATCCAACTTCTTCCATTCTTCATCAAACACTCCCATTGGTTTAGTACTCAAATCTACCGTGATCCACTGATCTTTATCCACCAACAAATCCTCCATCTTGAGCTTCCATACCTCAAAACTCTGACCATTAAATTTCTCGATCTCTATCTTTCCACTACTCGCCATCTTCTTTCACCACTAGAATCGATCTCATAGATCTCCCACTGAATAAGGTCTACCACAGGCTCGAGTGAAACCCCTCAGCAACAAAGGCATCCCCTTGAAACCAAAACAACTCTGATACCAAATGGTTTTTTTAGCCCTATACATAAATTACTTGCATACGATTCTAAGACACAAAAAATAAACAATGCGAGAGGCAAACACATTAAAACACATTATTACCACAAGATTTCCCCTGGATCCCAAAACTGAGACTACTAGCTTGATTTTTCATTATGTTCCTCAATGTTACAATAATATATACATTCCGAAGATCAATTACCATGGACCTGAAACCCATTGTGTCCAAAACCATGGACGAAAAACCATTGCATCCAAACCATTGTTTGAAAACCCATGCCCCAAAACCATTAGGTAGGTCCACCCAACCTATATAGGGTCCAACGAAGGGGCTCGGCCCCCCTCTAACCCCCGGTTCACTACGTGGGCTAGTCGTGGAAAGAATATAACACAACCCAACAGATATGTCTAGGAATTCCATTTCTACCTAGATGTATTTATGTACAAAACCATGGTACTTAAGTACTAGATGTTGTTCAAAGTCTTGATGCGCAAATACGTGATTAGGGTATGAAAAATATTTATGAACTATGGCACCTCTTGGTCTCTTTCTTCTCATAGTGTGGTCCATTTTATATACTTGTCTTCATATCTCCCAATAGGGTAATATTTTTCCTTAACAATGTCTCGAAAGGACACCAAGAGGGTTCAATTTAAAATAGAGAGGGTGCCTCCTCACCCTTTTTCTCATAGTGAGCTTCCCACTAGTCCTTCAGATGAGGGGTGGCCTTAAGGAGTGCAAAAGTAATATTTTCCCAATTGAAAAATTATGGACCAAGAAATATCCTTCAAGCAAATTTAAACACCTATATACAACATCTGTGTCTATCTTACCTTCAAATATATGAACTTCAAAGTTAACTTATTCCTTAAAATAGATGGCATCTCCGAAGTAACTACTAGATGAAGATGCTTCACCCACTGGTATCCATCGAAGGATTTGGGAAAAATTATCCATGATATCATTCCTTTCCCACTCAAGGGATTCATCGAGAAGTAGTTTGGAAGGATCTCCTTCTCTCTCATATTTCTTCTCTTATACCATAGGAGGCCATCGGGGTTAGTGAGGCCAACCTTGCCAGGGATCAACTAGTTGAAGCCCCTACTCCTTATACCTCAACCTTGTTGGGAACATGCACAAAAAGACAAAGAAAGAGAAGATCACTCTAATACCACTGATCTAGATTTATGAAGGAACTAAATGAAATACATATTTAAATATAAAAATAGAGATATAATGAAAATTAAACTTCAATTAATTAATAAAAAAATGTTGAAAATTGTTTACATGCAAAATGCAAACAAACTAGCTCAAGCGGTGGTATCTTATCTCTAAGAAGAGATGCGACAGCTACATGCCTTATGAAATATGTTACAATAGGAGGCCTTTTTATCATCAAGAAATAATGGAAAGCCCAAAACATCGAAAACCCTAACCCTAAGAGATGAAGCGCAACCAGACTGTGGGCCCAGTCAGGGTTAGTTGGAACGCCAATTTCGCGGGGCCGTAACTTTGGCATAGGATCTTCGTTTAGCATGCATGATACGTTGTTAGAAAAATTTATTCGAGGAGAAAACTTTTTGAATGAAAGCAATAGGAAATAATTCTTTTTGATTTCCAATTTTCCCAAAAAACATCTTTTAGTGCCTCAAACTCGCTTGGAATGTTTGGGACTCGAAAGACTAAAAAAAATAGAAAACTAGAAAAATGGGAAACAATGTTGGAGAATAGGACACTGAAAAGAATCATTGTTGGAGGTCCAAGTGGAATAGGCAGGTGGCTGCCAATATCCACCCGGATCAGGATATTACGAAGCTATTATGCAGATCATGAAGGAGATAATCAAGAGATGATTATCTAGGAGGCTTCTTCCTTGCTATAAGCTAATCACAACTCAACTAGCTCCTAGAAAATTACTAATTCCTTGTGGCTATGAGAACACTAGGGGACCAAATCCACATTTTTAGGAGTTTTGGAGGGAAGAAATCCTACCTTCAAGGAGACAACCCCTCAAACACTTTTTGTATAAATAAAATATCCTAACAGCTAAGTAGGGATTCAATTTCTAGGAGAAATATAGTCATTGCCAAAGAAATGCACCTGGCTATCATTTCGGTTGTTATGTTTCATGTATGACTTTTGGAGGTTAATGCAAAGTATTATCTTATTCTTAGTCTAATTTTATTTCAAGGGACTTGAGTCTCCTTGGGTTAGGGCCCAACCCAAGTTCTCAAGACCCTTCGTTGTAAATTTCCTTTGCATGCATATAGTATAGTTGTGATTTTATGCAAGTCTTATTTATGAGAAAATAATTGTATTTAAAGGGTTTGTAAGTGAGCTCCTTACTAAAGTTTGGTTATGCACCTTGTTCTAATAATCACAAAAATAGTTTCCTTTAAGCAATAGTAACTTTCATTACAAATTCAACTCCTCCTTTCCACTATTATTTTACTTTATGCAGCTAGTGGTTTGGCATTTATTTAAACATATTTCTTTTATCAGTTAAACATGTACTTTTCTTGTATATGGATGGTATTATTTCATAGGTTTGGAAATTTTTTAAACTACTTAATCAAGCTACAAGAAACCTCCAATTTTGTTTCTTCCCTGCATAAGTTGAATCATTGAGTGTGCTCAATCTTGGTATTAAGGTCCCATTTACCATTTTCATAACTTTCAATCACGTTTTCCACCATTCAAACCACTCCTAGACTTCATAAAGTTGTCCTCAAATGTTTCCTATAGGAAAAAAGGGTATCGTGTAGCAATACACGGATTGCCTAAGATCACCTCCAAAGTTGCACCAAATTTTTTTCCATCATCCCTCATCACTCAACATTGTCATTTAGACCTTGAAAATGGAGTTTAAAGGATCAAAGACCCCTTAGGAACTTTTCCTTCATAGTTTTAGTTTCTTTCCTACAATTAGGTTTTGTTGCTTTTTCTATGTTTTCGATTTGTTATACACCATAAAGTAGGATTGATTTACCTTTAACATTATTTGAGTATTTTATTTGTTTTCTTGCAAGTAGAATAAGGTTTTATTTTGTCATTTCATTTCCTCTAATAGCATAGATATACTTTCTCAAAATTAGATTAGGATTTCACTGTGTCATTCACCTTCTTACAACCAAATTAGGGTTCCCTTTTTGTCATTTAATTTTATGCAATAGAATAGTGTCTATATCAGTTGTTTCCTTTTCTATAAGTTAGAATATGTATCTTTATTATTTAGTAAATTTTCTAAGAATTTCCTATACAATAGTGGTCTCTATACATCTTGACCTCTCTTCACTGCATCATATCAACCTAAGTATAAGATATTTCCTAATATACATATAGTATTGATACCTATTAAGTTTGTACGAACCCCGGGTTGATAATTAAATGTGAGCCCCTTAGGAGTTTCAACATTCCTGTTGTAATATTGAGGCCCATCGGTACCTAAAACTATGTCATAGCAAAACAAAGTATCAAATTTATATGGAAAAAAATGTATTATAAAATAATGAGAAATTAATACTATAGACAATGTTGTATGTCCATAATGGGGCCCTCCGTGTGATCACATGAAGCTTAGAAAAAAACAAAAACTACTCTAAATGATGTAAATTACTCCTGAATTCACAATGGAAGAAAATGATCAACTATCTGGTATTTTATCAAGGATAATAGTGCATACATCAATTCAAATCAAGTCTTTATCTATCTATATCTTTCCTTGCTCTACACAACAAGGTCAATTTATATTGTTTTTGAACTAAGAAACTCAGAATCAAAATGCTACAGACCAGAATAAGGATGAAGACTAAGTGTTTGATTGCTAACATTTAGATTTAGTCCCTATTACTTTCTTGTATCTTAGAGAATGCATATGAACATGTAGTCTATTAATGTGTTATTCTTCAGCATGTTTGATCTATTAGGATATCGCGAGCTCCTAATGCTGGTTGTCTTTCCATGTAACACTCATGGTATACTTTGTCTATGTACCTATGCCATACGATGAGGTGACTAGCAATTTGACTAACCATAGTGATGACTCAATCTCTTCATTTATGCATGATATGGGTGAATCACGATACTATATTATTTTTCTCCCTATCTATGAGCTTCCTTTGACTTCATTTCTTTGGGAGTTTTGTTAACCTTAGAATCTTCTACAGTTTGACATAAGAGCTACATAAACTATCTATTTGTACAATACTTACATGTTAGTCACATTTTACAAAGAAAAACATATAAAACTATAGAATAATGGACTTATTACCTTTGTGTGACCTTTTGCAGCTCAGATGGAAAATTTACATATGGAATGTTAGAATATGATGTAGAAAGGATGATTATGAAGGTTTTGATAAGACAAAAGAGGTCAAACTAAAAAATAGAATTGACAAAATGATGCTAACTCCTGGGCCCATCACCCCCCCATACTTATGATATTGCACGTCCACATGCACTTAAAAAAATTTCAAATTTTTTGTCAAGATCTGGATTTAGAGTATGGTCTTCGATGCCTGGATGAGAATGTCTAGGTTGTTTTGGATGCCCTTTTGTTTCATTGCAAAGGACCATCTCAACTTACTTATTATCATCTTTGCCTTCAAAAATTTAACATTTGAATGTAGTGCCATGTTAGATTTCTTTAGCCTGGAATTTGTATGGTACTAGTGATACATTCTTTTGATCATCTTGTTATTCTTCTATTTAAGGATTTCATTCTCTCTGTTGATGTGTTTCTCTAAAAATTTAGGATCGACTACCTCTTGTTTTAATTCTTTTATTGTATCCTCTTCAACAGGAATGTCAAAAGGAAAATCACACTACACTAAATTATGAATTGGAGGTGTTGGTATTTCATTATCAAGAGAAAATTCAGGAATATGACAATAATCTTTTACCTCTTCATTATGTGCCTCTTGTTCCATGGAATTGATGCAGCCATAAACTTGCTAGTGAATCCTATCAACCTCTGGACATTCTTCTATTATTTTTGTTGGTGATGATTCAATCTCAGATGCTTCCAACCATCTATAACGTTGTAAAATTTTATATATGATCTAGCATAGACACTGATTTGAATGGGGAGACTCCAAGCTTGAGCTTCATAATTGCTAGCATAGGTTGCATGGAATGTAAGTTCCATATAATGACTACACCATTGAAAATATGAGAAATTAATCCTTCAAAAATAATGGGGTCTGCTAATAGATTCCTCCATGAACATATCAACTACTTTAAAATCATGTACCTTTTCTAACATAACTCATCCTCATTTGTTATAGAGTTGTTAACTTATAAATTTCAATACTAATATTCAGAGTGTCTAACATACTTTTATGTCTACTATAGCATAATTATCATCAAAAAGTTTAAGTAAGAACTCATATTAATGTATGGTGGAAATATACCTATTGTTGTTTTTAAGGATTTCATGAACTTACCCTTGCATTACACATGTTCTAATTCAATAACTAATCCAAGTCGATGATAAGATGGATTGACAAGCGCATGATTTCTTCATAGTGATAAGTGTCTTTGTCGTTAGTGACAAATTAATTGTTAGTATAAGATTAGTGCATTGACACTTGACCTAGTTGAATGTTAATTGTGATAAAATTAACTCCAGTTGGAAATTGATGATAGAATCGAGAAAATGTTCCCATGAGTATTAATAGTGGGATGATAATAATTATGAGGAGCTCACATTGCTTCTACCTTTTAAACTGAGAGTGGCTGTGAAATGGGATTATTTTGATTCAATGTTGTTAACAACTAGAATTGGTGTGACTTGTCAATCCTTATGAACTCAAGTGATTTAAAACCACCCTCATTAATCTATAGCAATCATTGAGATGGTATGGCAATTCTATAGGATAGAAATTTCATTGCTACAACTACCAATTATTATTTGACTTTTTACACATACACTTGATTTTAAGAAGTATCATTTTGTGCACTTGAGTTGACTATAATTGTTTTAGATATTAAAAACTTTATTTCTTATGAATTTATAAATTATTCATGTTTTACAAGTCCAACTAATATATTCTCATTGAGTATAATCTTCTATAATATACATGTATACATGCGCCAAACTCAGTCCATAAATCTCATCAATTAATTTGGGTTGAACTACCATTAAATTACAAAATAATAAATAAATAAAATTATTGCTTTTGACCAAAACTTATATCATCATCTTGCATGGACTATTGAAATGATAGTTGTTTTACCTTGTAAAAATTACTCCATAAATTGTTTTTCTTTCGGAGCCTAACTTCAATAAAATATGTAGTCATCGAGCTATCAAGGTTTTAGACTCTCTTGTCTACACATAATAATAAGCCATGATTGATAATGTTATAAAACTTACCCAAGCTTATTCTACATATACCTGGCGAGGGTCACGTATATGACATGTATTCATTTTATGAAAACATCTACTCAATAGAATTTTTATCATGCTTAATAATTAATATACATACACGTGTCTAATTGCATTTTAAATCCATATATTCTTGAAGGGAGATTATAATCAATGCATCATCACTACCATGAAACATTAATGAATCAATGCATCACACTAACATGAAACATTAACGAAAGACCATCCTACACTTATTACCTGTCTGCAAATTTTCATCACAATTGCATATAGATATTTTTGTTCAAGAATGTTTTAAATAAATTATATATTCATAAATTATATATATATAGAATTTATACATATATAGAGAATGAGTACTAAGAAATTTTTAGTCCATACGTTAATGAATATAAACCTTTCAAAAATCTTACAATCCATTGGAAATGTTTTCCTATCTTCAAATCCATTTATACAAATATCACGTAACCTACACATCATGAGCTTCCTCCAATGGATTTGGAGGTGTCTTCCTATCTTCAAATCCATTTATACAAGTATCACGTAACCTACCCATCATGAGCCTCCTCCAAATCCAAAAGGGTCTCCTTAATTTTTATTGAAAAATACGCGTAACATATCAGAAAATCTGATTGAAAAATTCACTGCGTGACATATCATAAAATCTGATTGGAAAATACATTGCGTAACCTATCATAAAATCTGATTGAAAAATACACTGCGTGACGTATCATAAAATCTGATCCATTTATACAAATATTCACGTAACTTAATTTTTATTGAAAAATGGATTGCGTGGCCTATCATAAAATCTTCTTATTGAAGCTCCACTAACACAATTTGTATTAATAAAATCTCGGCCTTTTCTTATGTGAATACGTAAGCCATGCTTATACATTCCAGGAGCCGGGCCACCGCCAAAGAGACTCATCATTGTCGAACGAAATAAAACATCAAAGAAAAGTACGTACAATGTAATTGATTTCGCCGCGGTGCATGTGGGAGACGAGATTTGTTTTTTAAAACAAAATTAGGGCATCCATGGTAACACTGAAGTCAAAGGTCCATAATTTGGGCACAAAACACCCAAGATCTCGATATCCTCAGCCTTAAGTGAAAGCTTAATGAATGGGATATATAAACTTCGTAGTACACTTTCCCAAGATGCACGTGGGACATATATTTGTTTTTGTTTTAAAATATATAAGATGAATACGGTGAAGGTCACTCATCACTTGTTGCGGTGCACCAAAGCAATGACATATGCAGATTATTATGAGCTTGCTTTGACAAATCGCATGCTCAACATCCACAGACTAAAGTGAACACCATACCATCGAGATAGCATTACCATTGTCAAGTGAAAAGGGTGTTCGCATGCAAAAACGTGACACTACACCGAATCAATTAAAGATGAAAACGAGAATTTCAAAATGTAATGGTCGTAGAGAATAAATAATTATCATTACCTCCAAATGCATATCATATGTTTAGTTTACTGTTACGCAGCACCAACAAGAGCATAATGTGAAGCATAGAGACCAGGAACTACAACGACCTCACGACAAATCACAACTAGTCTCCCTCTCTCTCTTAGCACAAATCCAATCCAAGAAGATATCAAAGGAAGGAGGTCAGATCATAAATTTGGTAATCACAGCCATGGAGATAAGTTGTATCACAAATATAGAGAGTCTTTTGAAAAGTACATTATTTCAATTGTTTCAGTTATTGTTGAAAAAATTTGAGAGACGTTCGAAATTCACGAGAAGATGGTCCAACCGATAGAAATCTCTTTGTGTTGTGGATCATTACCAACGTCCCCGACTGAGAGAAGTTGGACTCCTGTGTTTCCCTGATCTGGTCTACAATGGACTGAAGAAAGGACTGAAGAAAAGCATGAAAGTAACTACTACGCTTGACCGAGGGCATGATAGGGAGGCATTTGAAATAAAAAAAGATCGTTGGAAATTTGTTTGGAGATTGAAATGCTCTGTTACATGAACTCAATGATTTTGATAAAACCTTGCTGGAACATACTGAATTTTACCATTCCAAATTGGAAATAATTGAAAATAATTTTTTTAAGACAACTTCATCAAGGAATGGAAAACACTTCTTAAAGAATTGGAAGACGTTTTATGCAACAAGTCACAGGAAGAGACACCACCGATAGGGGTTTAAACATTTTGAAGATGCCTTTTAGGACAACTCTTTTCAATGTGGCTTTCCACGTTGGTCTTATTACTAGTTTCAATGTGGCTGTAACAACCGTTGTACTAGTCTTGCACTGATCCATGAGTGTTGTATGTTTTATCTTACTTTGTATGTTGTGACTGTGGCATTCTGGTGGACTGCTCCGCCAGAAGCTGTGTATGTCTTTTGCATTGTGTGTTGTTGTGTGTTCCTAGTCGAGTTGGGACTGATTCTTTTCAACTTGGAACTCAGCTTCACCTTTTCCCCCTCACAATGGAAGAACCATTGACACAAGTACACTTACACTGACTAGGAATGCGAACCTCACTTATCGAAGACAAAGCAAACCACTCTTTGGTGCTCACAAACAAGAGTTGAGGCAAATCCTTAAGACACTGGCAACCAAGCCATCATACCGGATGGGACTCCCACACCAAAGGGTGTGAGGTCTAGTTGGGACTTTATATTTATACCTGATGGGACTCCCACACCAAAGGGTGTGAGATCTAGTTGGAACTTTATATTGGGATGATCCCTTCAATGTTGGCAGATCCAGCGCCGTCAATAAAGTCTTTGATACTTTAAACTCCATCTTCAAGGTTTAAATGAAATTTTTGATTAATGAAAGATGATGGAAAAACTTCTAGTGCAATTTTGGAAGTGATCTTAGAAAATCTATGTATTGCTACGTGATACCCTATTTTCTTATAGGAAACATTCAACATAAAATTTATTAAGTCTAGGAGTTGTTTGACAGCTGTGAAAGGGTAAATGGGACCTTAGCCAACTTGGACACACTCAATGATTCAACTTATACAAGGAAGAAACAGAATTGGAGGTTTCTTGTACTTGGATAGGTAGTTTTCAACTTACGGAAAATTGGTAAAGATGTAAAGTAGAGGGAGAAAAGGTGATGAGGTGAGAGATCCTAATACATGAAAAAAATACTAATTCAACCTATGAGACAATACCTCCCATCTACAAGCAACGCACGTGTTTAACTGATAACACGTAGGTGGTCATATTATTTCCAGGTTGGTCTTATTATTAAACTTTATGGCGATGTGTCTTGCTCGAATGTCTTCAGGAGTAAGGTCGCTATGTTTATATTCATTCTACGGCATGATATGTGGGTTTCTATAGGTAGAGAAGTATATTTAAGCCAGGCCTCAAGCCGACCCTAGTTTGACTTTTTGTATTTTGAATGAAGAAGGATTTTGTTTAACCGGTCGCTGAGTGGTTTAAAAAAAATGTGTCATGGCTTAAACCTGTGTAATTCTAGCTTCGCCGAGGGTTTGACTTTTAATTTATTCTTTGAGCGTCTGAATTTTGTATGTAAATATAATGTTTATAACTTGGAGCTCTTTTAGCTTGGTTCGGCTTCTGAAATAGAAGCTTGATATCTTCTGTTTCACTCGATTCTATCAAGCCTGATTGTGATTTTACTGATTCTGTTGCTTAAAGGATAAATATATTATGGACTGTGTGAACTCACGATTCTTCGAGAGTTATATCAAGTCCTTGCGATTGATAATGAGCTTTCTTTTTATGGTCAAAGATTTATATATCTTGATTGTTTCCATAATATGAAGTTTTGGGAGCTTTCCTTTTATAGTCAATGATTTATATATCTTGATTGTTTCCATATAGGAAGTTTTGCTTCTCCATTTTGCGATCATCAGAAAGGAATTAATTATGCTAGCGTGATCTTTAGGATGATTATATGTTTTGAAAGGTGTAATGCCTACAGAAGATTCGTGCATGTATATGATTATGTTATTTTTCGTTAAAATATTGAATATTTTAAAAGTATCGTTCACAATTCTTGGTTTAGAAATTTATCTAAAATACTTCTCATTTCTCTATGCAGTAGAATATTTTCCTAATTTTTACACAATTTTATTTTTTACTTTCATTTATAAATTTATTTTACTTTCATACCAACCAAATTTATTTTACTTTCATACCAACCATAAATCTGTAGACATCCAACTACTAGTAACTTATATATAAAACAGATAATATTCAACTAAAAGCAGCCCCTAGTGTTATCTGTCAATCACTACGGAATCCTTTTCTTTAAGGATTAGTAGATAAAGAGTTTGTTTACTTTGTTCCCTTCTTGGTAGATCCATAAATTCTTTCCCTTTTGAGGAAGGTCTCATCACCCAACCATGGGTCTCGAAATTATGTATAGACTCTCCCCGGAGCTCTCTCTTCTCCTGACAGTAGAATAAGTCTGTTGCAGTCAAGTATTTTGGGCATCAAGACTCACAGTGCAGCCTCAAGTCGCTCAAGTCACATACCTCTCAGACTCTTCTTGGTAGATCCATAAATTCTTTCCCTTTTGAGGAAGGTCTCATCACCCAACCATGGGTCTCGAAATTATGTATAGACTCTCCCCGGAGCTCTCTCTTCTCCTGACAGTAGAATAAGTCTGTTGCAGTCAAGTATTTTGGGCATCAAGACTCACAGTGCAGCCTCAAGTCGCTCAAGTCACATACCTCTCAGACTGTACTCAAAGTTTCCTATTGGTTTATTTCAATGAGCTCAAGGAAATCTGGGCAACATTGTTTTTGCTCCCTTTCCCACCCGTTCTCATTTCTCCAGCCCCCTAGGCCTGTCTTCCATTCCTCTTTTGAGGAAACAGATGAGTAATCCTTCCATTCCTCTTTTGAGGAAAGAGATGAATAATTGTTTTGAACTGTCTCAGGAGGTTAACAACGATTTATTTTTTTTTCAAAATACTTTAACTCTTAATTATTCATTAATCAAGTAACAAAATATGTTGTGGCCTTAGTTCTTTAATATTCCATGTCAAACAAAGTCAAAGGCTAAAGTAATAAGTAAAACTTGGTAACCAAAGTAAATGTTTATGGAGTCTGGGGTGTTACAGAGACTATGTATTTGATTAAGCCCACCTATAAAAATAAGAATTTACTTTGGATAGGGGATTTCTTCATTTTACTTACTGAGATGTTGCCCATTTTGTGAGCGACTACATGACTAGTAGTAAGGTTTTTTTCTTTTATTCTAAGTTTTCTCTTCATGTAATTAACCTTTCTTCATGTAATTAACCTTTATTTGTGTGATGTCATTGCTAGTTTGCAAGTTGTCTCTTTCTAGTGCCTCTTGGAACGTGATTGTAAATATTGGTTTATAATTGGGAAAATGTTAAGATCATTCATTGCATATTTTTTCACTATTTTACCATTAAAGTTGGTATTGACTTTGTGATTGTTGTGCAAGATAAGATCTTCTTGTTCACAATTGATTAGTTTAAAAGGACCGTGCATCAATTTTCCATTTTCTCACATATGTGACTCTGCAATAAGGAAATGGAATAAAAAAAAAAATCCTTGGTCCTCAAATCTCCCTTTAAAAAAGGATTTTCTTTTGCTAGTCAAATCTCCCTTCAATGGTTTATGGAATTTGGGTCTTAGGTCTTACATGTTTAAAATTTAGGTTTTTTTTTTTTTAAGTGTTTTAAAATAGTAAATTATGTAATACATATTTGTTTCACCTTTTATGTTATGTAAATTTGACGCATGTTACTTTGTTTTAGTGTTTTCTACACTAA
>APFE030945484.1:93445-177928 GCA_000404065.3 Pinus taeda | reverse complement strand
ATACTTGGATGACATTCTGATCTTCAGCCAGAGTTGGGAAGAGCACCTCCACCACATCTGACAGGTTCTCCAAACACTGCGGCAACACAAGCTATGTGCCAAATTGGAGAAATGCACTTTGGCATGACCCAGGTTCAATATCTAGGATACATCATTGATGAACAGGGGGTGCATGTCGATCCAGCCAAGGTCCAAGTCATTCGGGATTGGCCCTCTCCACCCACTCTAACAGAGCTCCGCAGCTTTCTAGGTCTTGCCAACTTCTACCGCAGGTTTGTCTTGGGATTTTCTCATATTTCTTGGCCCTTGAGTCAAGTCACCAAGGGCGGGCGGGGCAAAAGAAAAATTCTTTTGGTATGAAGCTCACAGGAAGGCATTCAAGGAGTTGAAGGATCGCCTCTGCATGGCACCAGTGCTCGCGTTACCAGATTTACAACAACCATTTGAGGTTGAGACAGATGCCTCTGACTATGCTATTGGGCAGTCCTTACTCAACATGGACATCCAGTGGCATATCACAGTGAAACACTTTCAGACACAGTCCGGAAGTACCCCACTTATGATAAAGAGATGTATTCCATTGTACAGGCCTGCCGACAATGGAAGCATTACTTTTTGGGGAAGGAAACGGTCATCCACACAGACCACCGACCTCTACAGTTCATACAGACCCAGGAAATTGCAGAATGATCACCATCAGAAGTGGTCTACATACCTGCAACAGTTCCATTTGAATATCAAATATAAGAAGTGCAGCACCAATAATGTTGCAGATTGCCTCAGTCGACCACCGATTATGGCGTTAACCACCGTGCTCAACTCTTGTGGGCATGAGACTTCTGACTGGCCACTTCTCTACGAAAGCGACCCAGAATTCGGCCACACATACCAGACACTCTTGGAGGGTCAGCATGTTCCAGATTTTCACCTCCAGGAGGCCTGTTATGCCACCTGGGTCACCTTTGTGTTCCTTCAAGCGAGCGTGCCAAGATGATTTGGGAAGCACACTACAGTTGGACTGTTGGTCATTTTGGGGTCGAAAAAACGGTGGCAGTACTGCAGAAGTATTTCTATTGGCCGAATCTTCGACAGGATGTCGGGAAGTACATCAGATCATGCACTGCCTGCGCCATTGCCAAACCAACCATCAAGAAGCAAGGCCTCTATACCCCGCTGCCTACCCCTAACCGACCTTGGGAATCCATCTCCATGGATTACATGTCAGGCCTTCCTTCCACTAAGCATGGAAAAGACTGTGTTTTTGTGGTCGTCGACAGGTTCTCAAAGATGGCCATTATGGCGGCCTGCAAGAAAAATATCACAGCAGAAGCCACTGCTAAACTCTTCTTTGAACGAGTGTGGGTACACTTTGGGATCCCACAGTCTATCATCTCAGATCGGGACAGCAGGTTCCTCGGTACATTTTGGTCTAGTCTCTGGTCAATGCTGGACACCAAACTACTAAGTCCACAGCCTTCCATCCTCAAACTGATGGCCAGACAGAGGTTGTCAACAGGATGATCGTGCACATTCTGCGCATGTACAACTCAAAGCATCCACGCACATGGGACGAGAGCCTCCCCTATGTTCAGCACAGCTACAACCGGGCTCTCCACAGCTCGACTGGATACAGCCCTTTTCAGGTGGGCTTGGGATTCCAGCCACTATGTCCCATCGATGTGGCCATGCCATTTGCAGCTACTCATGAAGATTATGCTCATGTCCAGTCCGAAACAAATAAGGAAAACAACTTCATTGAGCACATCCAACATATTCACCAGCAGGTCCATGACATTTTGGAGAAAGCAAATGCTAAGTACAAGCAACGACATGATCAACATCGGGTGCCACACAAGTCAGGTGGGTGACAAAGTCTGGTTGCATTTGCAAAAGGAACACCTTACCGGAGCCTATCGGAAACTCAGACCACTCCGATATGGCCCTTACACCATTACCAAGGCTGTGGGAGACAATGCATTTGAGCTCAGCATTCCCCCATTCCTTGGCCTGCACCCGGTGTTCAATGTCGACTGCCTTCACCCATACTTTCCGCCATTACTAGACACGTCCGACATTGCAGAACAACTCACACCCACAGAGTTAAATCCAGCTTGCATGGAACAAGCTGCAACTGATCAGATCATGGACACACAGATCAAGCACACTCGCCAGCAGAATATCCAACTATATCGAATTGTCAAAGCAGGACAACTCCTTCACCAAGGCAAGTGGCTCACCAGGGACCAAGTGCAGCAGAAGTTCCCTCATCTCATGGAGGAACTCAACGCAATGGGGACCATTGCTTCCTAAGGGGGGAGGAATGATCCAAGTGGATATTGGTGGCCACCCGCTAATTCGACTTGGATCCCCTCTAGTGCTTCGTGCAGTTTTTTTCAGTTTCCCTAATTATAGCACAATTTACTATTTTTAGCAGTTTTTCGGGTCCTAAACTTCCGGAGCCATTTTGAGGCCCTAAACGACGTTTTTTGGGAAATCTACCGCCAGTGATTTTTCGTGACTAAAATTCATCTTTTTCGTCGTAGTCCTCGGAGAGATCTTTCCAACGTGCTATCATGCGCGTCAAACGGAGATAAGACGACCAATTCGCGACCCCGGGAAGTTGATGTACCAACTTACCCAAAAACGGGGCCCACAATTTGGCGTTTCATCTTCCAGGGTTAAGTTTTGTTAGGTTTTGGAATTTTTCCATTGTTTCTCAACAATAAATAGGCCTTCGAGCCTCATTGTAAGACAGTTCAGAGGCATGTAGCCACACATCTCTTCTCAGAGATAAGCTAGCATTACCCTAGCTAGTTTATTTCTATCTCCGGTTGGAAGCATATTTCAGTATTTTCCATTAATGAAATGAAGTATTATTTCCGCTGCATCTTTGTGTATATGGTTATCTCTGTATTTTATTGCGTTCCTGTTTAAATCCGGATCAAGGAGTTGGGAGTGTTATCCTATCTTCATAGCACACAAATTCATCAGTCTACATTCAATGGGTTAGATATATCAATATATTGTCTTACTTTTTTGGATCAGTTATTTTCTTTTGTATTTTTGCTTCTCTATGGTCTAAGCTTGATGGTTATATCTTAAGTTATAGTGCGAGCGATTGTAGCTTGCATTACAATGTCTCATGGTGATCATGTGATCCTGTGAGGAGTTTTTCATTTGCTTTTTTTTTTGTTAGTCCTTCTCTATTTGTTCGCTTGGGCCACAAAGAATTCCTAAAATCCTTTGGTGTTTCCTTTTGTTTGGCTTTCCCAACCTCATTCCTCTCAGTTCAAGGTTGTTGTGTTATAGATTTATTTCTTGGTTAATATTATTTTCAACTTGGTGTACTATGCCTCAACAACAAATGTGTAGCCATCGAGAAGCTGGGGCCAGAGGCCCCCAGGGTAGCCCGCGTGCCTAAGCCCATGCCGAGGAAGCTGTAACAATCTTCCACTTTGCCAACCAGCGCTCCCCAAACCGCCCCCCCCCCCACACCTCTCCCGCCAATGGAGTCTATGAAGAAATTTGCTAACTTGAAGCCCTCACCACCAATAACCATCTAGCTTATTTTGTTAGATTTCAAAATCCTATGGTTTTCTTTTGTAGAGAGAGAATTCAGATTTTCCCCAATAGTATGTGATTCTACAAAAGATTATTCTGATTTTGAAATCCTAGAGAAGGTAGCCAATGGGGTTCCTAACCCTAGACATACCAAGGGAAGATGGAGCAAGTACCTGAACTCCATCGTCCATTAGTAGATGAAAACTCTTTTGGATATGGTCTTAAAGGATAAGCATGAAGACCACAATGATACCATCTCTTCCTTGAATGAAATCAAATGGGTGTAGTGATATCGATGCCTCTGTCTAGCTAGTTTGGATGTCTGACTGACTCACCTTGGAAGTCATCTTGAGTGTGAAATAAATCCTCCTACTATTGGGCCAAGCACTCAAGTCCTAGCTCTAGTCACCTCTTTAGACTCTTGATATCTTGATATCTTGATATGCCTTCTAGTTGTTGCCTTTCCTCTTTATGTGGTTTAGTACATAGTAGTTTTAGTAGTTTTCAGCATCAAATGTTTTACTTTTTTATACTTAAACTTCAACCAACTATCAATAGATATGGTTTCCTTCAAGGCAGATTGAGACCGAGTGCTATATGAACTGTGATATTTTTAATGATGTTTATTGAATTTTGAGATAATGCAAACTTAATTCACAAAAATAATAATAGTAATAAAAAAGTTAAAAATAAATAAAAATTATATATAGAACACAAAAACATAAAAATAAAAATAAAAACACACACATTAATTTTAAAAATAAAAAACCTATAATAACAAACACAAAAAAAACAAGAAAAAAAATTAAAACCAAAAAGGAACGGGAAGGGTGATACCCAGCATTGCCCCTCCACCCACCCAACCAATATGTAGATGTTGCACAACCCGGGCACGGGTGGTGCGATGGCAGTATGCTAGCCATGTGGACGGAGGAGCAATATCAAGCATCAACCTCCCACGTCATTTTGGTTTTGGTTTTCTTTTTTCTTTTTAATTATTAAATTTATTTAATTATTTAATTAATTTTTATAATTTTTTAAATTTAATTTTTAGTTTTAGTTTAGTTTAGGAAATTTATAAAATATATTAATATTTGTTTAGTTTTTTTTATGTTTTTTATTTCATTTCATTTTATATTATGTATGTTCTTTTTAGTGTTTTATTGGTTTTAGATTTTATTTTTTATTTTTTAATACTTTTTGTTATTAATTTTAATATTTGAAAAGTTTTCCCTTTTGTTATATTTTGGATTTTTAAAGGTAGATTTTTTAATTTTTTTTATTTTTGCATTTTAATGTGTTTTTTCATTTTTTCAAATTATTTTTCCATATTAAAAAAAAAAGGAAAAATGTCTTTTTTTCAGATTTTTTCTTAAGAATAAAAAGGTGATTTATTTTATTTTATTTTATTTATTTAACACTTTTTTTCTCTAATTTTAATGTAAATAATTAAAAAATATATTAATAGTTAAACAAAAAATTATGTAATGCCACCTTTTAGATTATATTCGACTTTATGGTTTTTATTTTTATAATATCAATGCCCAATGCCAATATATCAATTAATTGGTAATTTCAACCTTAAAAATAAATTAAAATAAAATTTTAGCAATTTTGAAAAACATTTAAAAAATAGGTATTTAACAAGAAAAAAGGTAGACAAACTTTATTTGTTGATTTTTAAGGTTCTTTTGTAGTCATGATATTTTGTCTTTAATTCCATGCTTGAAAAATGTTTGAATTTTAACCCTAAAAACATGGGGTGATGTTGCATCACCACTTTTGCATTGCAATGTCTTTTTTCATGTCTTTTGTAGTCATGATATTTGGTCATTAATGCCATGATGGAAAAATTATTGAAATTTAACCCTAAAAAAGAGGTGATGTTGCATAACCACTTTTGCATTTTAGCTTGGTTTTTCTTGTCTTTCGTAACCATAATATTTTCTTTTTAATGCCATGGTTGAAAATAGTTGAAATTTTAATCCTGAAAATCATGATTTGATGCAATCTCTAAAAACAACTCGATAAAGTTCTCATTAAGTTGGTAACTTTGTTCCTAGTATCTCTTAATTTCCATGCCCAAAAAAAAATATGCACCACCAATATATTTCATTTCCAATTTAGAGGGAAACTAGAATTTGACATCATTGATCATTTCCTTGTTGTTTTCAATCAACAACATATCATCCACATAAAAGACAAAATAAATAAAATGATCACCAACTAATTTGAAATCAACACAATGATCAACTTTGTTAGTTGTGAAACTGAGTACCAATATATAAGTATCAAACTTTTGATACCACATCCTTGGAGACTATTTTAACCCATATAGGGGCTTTTTTAGCTTGCAATCTAGCTCTTTCTTTGTTTTCATTGCAAAACCTTTAGGTTGTTTCAAGTAAATTTCTTCTTCAAGATCCACATGTAGGAAGTTGTCCTTACATCCATCCACTTTACTTCAGGATCAAAAGTAGTGGCAACAAACAAAAGAAATTTATAGAAGTTAATTTAGCAGCAGGAGAAACAATCTCAATAAAATAAATCCCCTCTACCTCGGAATATCCCTTTGAGACTATTTGAGCTTTATACTTATCCTCTTTACCTTTTATATTCAACTTCATTTTAAACACCTTTTTCCACCAACGTCATTTCTTTGAGTATAATGGGAACTTAACTAGATCACAAGCCTCATTCTTATCTAAAGATGTCATTTCTTCAACCATGGTTTCCTTCTAGAGTTTACATCCTCTGAATCCATTATCTCCCTAACGTTTTTGGGATCATCATCAGTAATAGATAAAGAAAAACTAGAAAAAAATTAGGTGGAGTATACCTTACTAGTTTTCTTATTTTCTAAATGATCACCTCAATGTAGGAGCATGGGATTCTTCTTCTTCTTCATGTTCTTCTACTAATTAAAATTCTTCATCCTTCAACTCAAACTTAGTGTCTTTGGTTCTTCCTCCTTTGGTATTGTTGACAAGGATAAATGATGCAATAACACTCTCAAGGGTTCTCTCTAGTATGAGTTCCCACTTAGACTTCACATCATTTGAGATAAGAGGCTTATTCAAATTTTGGCCTAGTAGCCATGGTTGATTTTGGATATTGTGAGATATTGAAGGATCATCACAACAGCAAATGTGAAAACTTAACTACAACTACCTATTTGCAGGAAAAAAATTTACTATAAACTAACTAAATATCGAAACATAGATTATGATTTGAAGAGATGCTAAACATGATGATAGTTGAATCAAGAAAGCAGTTAGTTGATTTCTTGGCAATGTAATATTTAAATTACTAGAAAAAATAAATAATAATCAGTATTTTTTCTAATAAGTACTCATTCAATAAAGTAATAGTAAAGAAGTAGTAACAATGTGAGAAAGCACTTTCTAGTTCACACAAAAGTATGTTAGTCAATAGGAATAAATCTTACGGAATGCACATATAAATGAAACTACTTGAGATTAGCCTGAAGAAATATCACATTGTATGCTAAGTCACAATTTTGGTGGTCGTCTTCTCAAGATTCTTAATATTATTTATCAATATATACAAAATGCGCCAACTTCCTAGATCCTATCTTTCAAAATCTACGAAAATCCTTATCACTAGGAGTTTTACAGCATTTATAGGCTACATCAATAACTTCCTCTAGGAATTGATATGCTTCCTTTGAGAAGTTACAATATATTCATATTCTCATTGATTTTAAATTAATGAAGAAAAATAACTTGTAAAGTTCTAGAAACTAAAATGACAGCTACTAAAACATGATTGGATCTTCCACTTAGACCCCTAACTCCTTGAAGATAGCCTACCTATATCTTGTAATAGGAAAAAATCATTTTAATCCTATCGATCAAAATTCATTCCATTAGGGAATGATACTTTGACGTGCATTTGGATATGGCTTGTACATCCTTCTTCAACAAGACCATGAAGGAATTTGGAACTGTTTTCTACTTGGAGGGTTCCACAATGTGTTACCTAAGATTTTATTTTCTAACTTTATTAGTAAAGACACTAAAAGAAAAATCTCTAGCATTCAACATCTCTTTCAGTTCTTTTTCCACCTCTTCATCTAGACTATATTCTCCCTAAACTCCAATATTTGGCAACCTATTCATCTTGATTAACCTTTTAGCTAAGGAATAATTCTATTGGTATTGATTTATAGGTATAGAAATGTCATTTCCCATAGTATTTTGGATCTTCAAGGCCCTATTGACGGCAATGAATTCATATGTTAGTTCTTCTTCATTGATCCTAGGGACCTCTGATGGAGTCTGTGGATATTCCTTGGGCCATTTTTCCAATTGGTTCATAGCATTTTGTAACCCTTGCAGTTATATCTTTTCTTAGCCAATTCCCAAAGTGACACTAGCTTGGTGGAGATCCTCTGGAGCTATTGGAGACATTGGTAAACTTGTTTGACAATGGCCTTGTAAGAATCATGCATTTTGAAAGAACAATACTCGTATTCTTCTATGTTAGTTCCATCCTATTTTAGTGTTCTATTGTAAATATTTAATAACTTAACCTATTGGTATAGTTTTTCTATGTGGTCATCTTTTTTTTCCAGTTATTCGAGTAGGTCCTTCACAGTTCTCTTGATGGATTGAGAAAATGGTGTGCCTACTTAGGCAATAACAAGTGGATATTTTCTAGTGTTTATCCTAAGTGGATATTTTTTGGGGTGATTAACACTAGAGGTAGATGAGGGTTTGATAGGGTCTATTCATTGTGTTCCATTATCTTATTCAAAGTGTGATCATATCTAGATTTTCCCAAGTTAACCACTTTCTTCTTCTTGGTTTGTGTGATTCACATCTCCATAACTAGTAGGTGACTACCTATAATGATAGTGATTGCTAGTGGAATTATGTCAATTACCAATGAAGCTATGCTCTAGTTGACATCATATTCTTGTGCTCTTTTCTAGGCCTTGAGAGCTTCATCTTTAGCTATGGAATTAGCTCCCTATTGATGTCTCTTCTCTTCTTCTTCCTATTTTCTTCTTTCTTCTGCATTTCTCTTTTTTTTTTGTCTCCTCATCCTGTCTTCTTCATTCTCCTTGATCTCAATCTCCTAAGGTAATCTAGATACTTCTTTCTCCTATTTTAGTTGTTATGCAACCAGCTCACAAAATAGAAGAAAGAGATAGATCAACGACTTAAAACGTAGCCTCTTCGAGGGGGAAACCTCCTTTACATTACACAAATGAACAATTCTTGGATGATACAAATGAAAAAACCTCCTTTCTATATATAGGAGTCTAAGGGGTCACAATATAATCAAAGTCGACATAACAGTAATAATGTAAGGGAACAATAATAACAATAGTGGACTTCTATGGGGCACAATAATAACAATATGGGGACTACATGGGAACAACAATAATAATAAGGGGTAGAATGACAATAATAATAAGGGAACACTAGTAGTATAGGGACCTAACATGCCCCTCTCCTTCAAAAAATTGTTGTCCTCAACATTTGAGCAGTTATGGCTGCTTCTATATAAAATTCTCATCCTCCCATGTAGAATTTTCAGTGGGTAAGTTCTTCCACTTGATGAGATACTCTGAAATTAAGAGATTTCATAGCTTTCGAGTTCTTGTTTCTATGATTGCTTCAAGTTCCAATATGATTTTTCCTTCCTCGTCAAGCTCTGGCAATATTGTTTGAACTAGGAGCTTGTCATCTATAACATTCTTTAAGCATGAAACATGGAAAACTAGGTGCACTAGGGAACATGCAGGAAGTTCCAATTTGTATGCCATAGTACCAATCTTTTGCAACACCTTGTACGGACCATAATACTTTGGTGATAATTTATTATCCTTCTTAGCTTGCTTGAGGGAAATTTGTTTGTAAGGTTGTAGCCGTAGAAATACCTAGTCACCTACATCAAAACTTCTTTCGCTACGATGTTGATTTTCTTATTGTTTCATTCTATTTTGTGCCAAAGTGAGGTTATCCTTTAAGAGTTGGAGAAATTTTTTTTTATGCTCGATGTGATCTTCCACTTCTTGAACCTTAGAATTTTCTCTTAAATATGATGTGATGGATGGTGGATGATATCCATAAAGTGCCATAAATGGGGTCATTTTTGCTACAGTATGGAAGGAAGTGTTATACCACCATTTAGTGAGAGGCAACCATTTGACCCATTTTGTCTGTTTATCATATACAAAACAACAGAGATATCCTTCCAAACATTTGTTCACTATCTCAGTTTTCCCATCAGATTGAGGATGATAAGATGAGCTATGATCTAACTGAGTACCCAAACAAGAAAATAATTTTGTCCAAAAATTTCCAGTGAAAATAGGATCTCGGTCACTTACAATAATCTTTGTGTTTCCATGTAGCTTTTGAATTGTTTCCATAAATGCAGTAGCAAATGTACTGGCTTTAAATGGGTGATATAATGCACAAAAGTGTGCATACTTGGTAAGTTTATCAACTACCGCCATTCGGACTTGGGTAAACCTGCAATAAAATCCATTGAAACCTCCTCCCAACGTTGACTTGGAATGGATAAAGGTTGTAATAGACCTGCGGTCTTTGTTAAACACACACATGGCAGAGACAAAATAGGAAGGATAAACATGAGATTACATTTATTATTGACAATGATATACATTTATAGTACATTCGTGTGACCATTGGGTTTTGCATCCCAAGGTCTCTTGGACTCTCATGGTTGTTCACATTCTACACCAACCCATAGAGGATTAGGTGTCCAACATTGCCCCACTTAATCCGAAGGGTTATGTATGAGTCCAAGAAGAGAGATGTAATACAAAATGTGCAAAAATGCATGGCAACACTAGGTTGAATGTGCTCTCTGAAATGTTGGTATAAAGGGCGGTGGTTTAAGGATGACCACCAACACTAGAACGCTTAGTGCAGTTCCCAAAACTCTTCCAAGTCTAGCATGAAGCTCAGGTATTCTGCTAGAGGAAGTGCTCCTAATGTTTTGAAGAGGGGAACTTTCAACCATGAAAGGGAGGTCTCACCCTACACTTCAACCTAAAAAGGGAGGTCTCAACCTGTGATGATTTAAGGATGACCAACAACTCTGGAATGCTTAATGAAATTCATAGAACTCTTCTGAAACTGGCAAGAAGTTGAAGTCTTCTGCTAGAGGAAGTGTCCCCAATTCTTTGAAGAGGTATCACCGACTGAAGGCATGCTCAGGGGCATCTTTGTCTCTGGCAACAACTCTGAATATGGTATGGCAGGTTGTGGCTCAGCTCGCTTGATGTGGCTTTGAAGCTTGTAGATGACCATCATTTCCCCCCCTGTCAAATACGAGGTGAGATGATGGAGAAAACTCAACTACAATATTATTCAATACTCTAGAACAAGTTCAAACATATGACTGAAATATTTTCTTGGTTGTTGATTCCCATTTCCAAGAAGCAATCCATCCAAGATGAATCTTTGTTCTTGCAATAGGCTTGTTTTTGAAGCATTTGTGTGAATAATGGGTGGTTTTATGACAGTGCTCACATGGATGAAGATCAAAACAATGATCTATCATGTGGCCAACTCGGTCACAGTGTTGGCATTTCACAGTCTTTTGTTGTTGCTGTGGAAGAGGAGTAGAATCTGGAATAGCTTAAGGTGAACTATCATGAATAAATGTGACACTCTTAAACTGAATGGGCTTTGTGTAATCTGGAATATGAAAGGAAAACTCCTTATCATATCCAAGACCTGTTATGTGCTTGTTATGGACAAGCTCTTCCCAAGGTCTGATGATGGGCTTGGGAAGTGCAGATTGAATTTTTGCATCTACATGTAATTGTGATGCTTCATTGGGTACTAGATCTGAATCAATTTGTTTCTTATGGGAGTCTATTTCAATGTTCTAAATAGAAACAGGTTCAGAATGTTGACTCCATTGTTGTAATTATTCTTGTTGAAGCTGAGATTCAAGTTCCAAAAATTCTACCTTTTCCTGTGTATGTTGCAGACAAGTTTGAATATCAACAAGAGTGGTTTTGTTGATTCGATTGTGTTTTCATTGGTGGGCACGATTAGAGTTCTTAATAACTCCAATAATCCATGAATTTTTGTCATTATTCAAACAAATCAAGTCAATAAATGACCACACATGCAATATTTTTCAAAACTAAATGTGCCTAACTATAATAGGGAAATCCTTGAAGTTGTACGGCTTTTTGGTTGCTGATAATATTCAACAAATTTTAAAAGTACATCCAAGCTCTCATGTGAATAAACTACACCATCCACGTCACTATCATCTACCCGGGTTCTGTTTTCTCTTCAATTTGTTCAAATTTCAATGAGCATTTTATGTCTAACAATCACGATCTCAATATTAAAGCTAAAGATCCAACAACTTCAATGGTGCAAAAATTCCATGGGGCCCAAGCAGATAGTTGGGTGTTGTTTGAATAAGCAAATCACAACCTATTTCTTCTAAATCAAATGGGACAACTTCAAGCTTCAACTCGTCAGCCTTTAATGTATGCTTCAATATTCATTTTCTTTATCATCGACAGAGATAGCAGGTCAACCTTTCTTGTATGCTTAAACCCAAGCCATAATTCTACAATGGGCATGTATCGGACGGTATCTCTATCCACTTGATTTGCATACCAATGTACCAATTTTGTATGCTTTCATGTCTAGTTATGATGAAAATCTTATGCGCTCGATTTGTTTGGAGTCGACATCCACAAACAAATCATCCAATAGGCATAAGTTGACATAGCAATTTGTTAAAATGCTTCGCGTATTTGAAGTTGGGAGGAGGAATCCTCATGGGTCCTACTACTTAGCGGTGGCATCAGCTCCTCCTCCTAAATATTGTCAACTGTGCAAGGCCTTATTTGTCCTGCAAGACACCACAGATCAAATTTTCGACACTATTTCACACAAGGTTATAGCTGAGTACCAGCGCCTCAAGGGTTTTTTCAGCAGAATCGATACTTAAGTTGATGCTATTTTAGGCACAAAGCGTGTGAATCTAGTTCAAGATATCCTTCAACGTCCTCTGATGTAGAAGATTTTCATGCAGTTTTTGGTGATAAATTTGGAGGAGTTCACGCTAACTTTCCTTTCGTAACTTTGTCGTTGAATGGTGGACTTAGTCGGGAATCTAATGATGGAACTCTGGAACTTTTTCATTTTTTTTTTCTTCAAAAACAAGCCATGAGTATCTCTCTAATGATAAATGCCATAAAATATAGATTCAGTGACAAAGATGCTCCTTTTTAATTCAAATGAACTACCATATCACATGTCTATGACAGTGGATAACCTCGATGTAGGAGATCCCTTCATTGAAGAGTGCAAAGAGCTAAAGCATATCCCTTTTCCTCCACCACCTGAAAGTGTGCTTCAAGGAAGCACATTTTCATCCTCAAAGCTAGAAGATTTTATCTTTAGACCTATACATCAGCAAGTTCTATCTTTCATTTTACCAAGAAATTTAGTCTAACACACTCGGAGCAACTAACAGACGTTGGGAAATATAGATAAATGTTTGTGAATAAAGGGAAATTCTCATCTAAAAATAACACACAAATTTCTCTGTCTTGTTTTCTGTCCCAAGCAGTTATTCCTTTGCCTCAATTTTTCCTCGTTCAGAGTCAAGCATAGGAGAAAATGGCGCCAACTCCATGGTGGAATATGTAACGCTGCAATGGTGTGGAAGTGTTCTAGATAGTGGTTTAATGACTAGTGGTATCAACAACATATGGAGTTACGACTGGTGTTATGATACCGTAACTGCAATGATACCATTGTTGATAGACTGTAAAACTAGAGTGACGAGGAGGCGGTGTAATAACCACTAGAGGATGTATTACGGTATAGTGGTATAGTGGATAGCGGAGTTGCATCAGTAATTTCTTTACTGCAATGTTTAATTGACAGATATTATTTTGCTGAAGTAAGAAAAATTCTAAACAAGAATTTGTGGGTGGAATCTCCCATTTCTGACCAAGAATCAAAAGACGAAACAAGATGCAATAAATGTTAAATGTATTTTATTCAAATTTATGAATTCCATGGTTGTTTGATCAAATCCTACACAGCTTCAAAGAGGATTCTAGAAATCATGAACGTTCCAGGACTTCCACAAGAAAAGTTGCAAGCCATTTGCAGAAATACCTACTGTGCTTGATGTGTTTGAGTGGAAGTATCCCATAGCCATGCATAGTCACCTCGTTTCACACTGCCATAGATGGCAAATTTAGCAGCACCAAGCAAATCCGAAAGTGTGGTAAACCTACTCCTTCATATTCATCATCATCAAGCTCATCCTCTGCTCTTAAAACACATCCTTTGTGTCGCCCAACTCAGCCAATGATGAGATCTAACAATAGCCGACGTATATATCAAGATTTAGCAACGCAAAGACCCAAATTTAGGTCCTGTGTTCTGATAGGTGTAGATTTCTAAGAGTCTCAATAACACCAAGGTCTGGAAACAAGCACATAGAGAATGTCCACAAAAAACAGTGGCTCAAATGTGAGCAGGGCAGGAGATCGCCTGCTTTGATACCATGTTAAACACACACATGGCAGAGACAAAATAGGAAGGATAAACATGAGATTACATTTATTATTGACAATGATATGCATTTATAGTACATTCGTGTGACTATTGGGTTCCACATCCCAAGGTCTCTTGGACTCTCATGGATGTTCACATTCTACACCAACCCATAGAGGATTAGGTTTCCAACAGTCTTAATTGTCTCAACCTTATTTTGTTGGAAAACCAAACATGCCACCACAAACTTTTGAAAATCAGATTTAAGGCCATCCCAAAAAAAATCCTTCTTAACCATGTGGTAAGTTTTTAAAAACACTGAATGCCCTCCTAAGGGAAATGTGTGAAATTCCCTAAGAATCTTTTGTTTGAGTTGGGAATTCTTACAAAGGTATAAACGATCTTTGTACCATAACAAATCATTTTTCTAGCTAAATGTATGAGATGTACTAGGATCTTGCTGCAACTTTTGAATGAGTGCCCACACTTATATGGCATTCTTCCATTCACCTCTTGCTTTGTTTATCCAATCTGGTTGGATAATAGAAATGGCACAAAGCAATGCTTCCACATCCTCATCCTTTATATAGAGTGCATCTGCAACAACATTTTTCTTCCCCTTTTTGTAGATGATTTCAAAGTCATAATATATGCTTCTCTGAAGGGACAACCTCTCCTTCTCTCAATAAGTCAAGATCCCTCTTCCGCCCATGAAATAAATAAATGTCGATGCACAGTCCTACATTAAATAAATAAATAAAGGTGAAAGAAGAGAAATCATTCCTACATAAAGATGGGAAGGAATTAAATCCATCAAGGTATTGTCCAGGTCTGCTGGCAGTGGAGCAATGTTTGTGCCCCCAAAGTGAATTCGGCGGTGTATTGCTCAAGCCTGTTGGCAATAGAGCAACAACATATAAGAAAAACTATACTCTGGAAATCTAAAGCTCACAAACTTCATTACCCTATCCTGATTCGAAAAATTGTGTGATCATTGATCTTATGTTTTCATTTAACCGAGTAAAGGAATAAAGGGGACTATGTTTATGCATGGGGTAAGTGGGGAAGCCATCTCAATGATGAATCAATAATTCCTAAAGAACTAGACCCTACACGAAATAATTGACCAAGGCAAAAAAGCTAGAGTTCTATCAGTGTGTCACCAAGTGTTTTCACTGTGACACACACCCTCCAAAATTTTTCTACACTCTAATTTTGGAGCCTATTGTGGATCTTTTGATCAGTCATTCCATGGTCACTTCTTAATCGATCAAAGTCACTTGCTCACACATGCTTAGTTTGAAATGGGTTCATGAACGCATTTTTCCACACAAGCTTGAATAAGCATAAGCACAGTCCATCAAGATAGTGTTTGTGCAATTTTCAACACATGTCGACAGTCAGTGCACACTGTCATTGACAGTTCCTCACTTTAGGTTGCATTTGTACTTCTATTTTGGTGAGTTTTTAAAATTGTCACTTTTTCACACCTTCATTTTCACGAGTATCATTTTCATGCTTTCGCCTATTTCTCTTGCTTTCTTTCACTTTAATTAGTGTCATTTTCATGTTATCTTCGTTATGGCATGTGTCATTTTCAATATTTTTCGCATATCGCAAGTGCCGCTCTCCCTTTTCTCTTCATATAGTAAATGTCATATTTACACATATTAGCCATCGCGCAATGTGTATAAGTTAATTTTGGTGGTTTCAAGGGTTTAATTTTGTGAAAATGAGTTGATATTACCATGTAAACACCTATCACTCTCATTCCCAAAGTTTTAAGCACTGTCACACAAGTTTCATCATGATCGTCACAAAGTGTATCTTTAGTGTCACACTTGTCGTAAAGTCGTCACATTCAAGTAAATATGTTGTTAACTTGTTCTGAATGATCTATGTTTTTATGTCGTCAATTGTTCTAATTATGTGATCAAAGTCAAGTCATATCATTGTTCACATTAATCTCACTGATCCCGCACTTAGACAAATTTCTACAAATTCCCAGCAACTTAGCCACATAAGGCCTTCTTGAACTGCGCACTACGCAATCCCAAGCCTCACACTCCAACCTTTCCTCTTGACAATATGCAATGTGCAGTTCCTACCCCCAGGAATTTGCACTACACAATTTTAGTGCTTAAGCCCAAGCCTTGGCCTCCAAAATTATGCAATTCGGCCCTCCAACCTAGCCTTAATTGTGCACTACATAATCTTTGAGCTCAAGCTAAAACCATGAGCTCTTGAACTGTGCAATTGCATAATCACCAGGTCTTATTTTCCTCCTAGAACTACATAGTTAGCTTAAACAATGAAAAATCCTTTCAGCCTGGCTCACTGACTCCCAAAATTTCACAATTTATCTCTTCTCTATCCTCCATAACTTCCTAATTGTGCAATCACCTAGGCTCCTTTGTCCTCCAGAACTACATAATAAGTTGATCCAATGCCCATCCCCTTAGCCTGTCACATTGAGCTCCTAAATTGCACATTTTTCTTCCTCGGTCCAGCGTGAACTGCGCATTGCGTAGTCTCAAGGCTCAAGCTTCACCCTTGACTACCTGAGTTGCGTAATTGCGCGGTTGCTGAGCCTCTTTCCCCGCCTGTCACCCAGTTCCAGCTCAGTTAGTGAATAAATATCCACCATTGTAGACTAGGGTTTTATCGAAATGATGTTGTATTATCATGAGAGGATTACATATGTAGGTGCTCTAACATGCTATGGAAAGATGATGAAGAAGGAGATGGAGAAGGAGTACATGCTAGAAGACACATATGGAGCTGAAGAGATAAGATGATCACCAGATGAGAAGACGAAGGAACATCGGACTCTAACAAAAGATGAAAGATTAAGATCACATGGAATCATCTTCAAGTCATAAGGAGGAGGAAGAAGAAGAAAATGCACTATCTTTTCGAGAACACACAAAGAAAGCAGAAGCAAAGAATAGCTTGACAATTCCATGTCATCATGTATTCCATGTCATAAATGTCATGTTGTGCCATGTCATGATTCATCATGTGCCACATCATTTTGTGGAATATGTAATTCAATATTGGAGAAATGTATTGTAAAGTGGAAGTCCAAAGGACATTTACAAAATATGAAGAATCATGTAAAGTTGAAAAGTCAAACAATCATGAGGGTAGTCAAAGATTCACAAGGAAAGTGAAGCATCACCTCCCCATTGGTTATATATACACCCTCATTGTATGAGCAATGGACTTTTCATCTTGGCTCCTCCCATAAGGCACTAGAGAGACAAGCTAGTCCTTTTGAGCAAGGAGTGGATCCAATGTTCCACTATTGGAGCTAGTGGTGTTCATTGTATACATGTGTCTTGGGATTTTTACTTAATATCATAATCCTCATGGACAGCACGTTCTTCATGCATGGATTATGAATATTTGTAAGACCATTTTGTGGATGTTTGTAGTTCATTTTTTATTTCATATGTGCTAAATTAGTTGGACTATTTCGATTATTTTAGTACTTATCATGTTGATAATTTATTGTATTGGTTCTTATCGTTGTCCCATCCTTGTAGATTATTCAATTGGATTCTAGAAAGATCTTTCTCGTTCATTTGGTTGCAATGGGCGTCGCATATTTTATGGACTATTTTGCTAGATGTTAAACGGATCCTTCTTGGTTATGTGTGTCTCCACTAGGGTGGTACTATTACCTCTCTATTAGAGGCTCACATCTTTCTCTCCCTCTGCAGTAGAATAACCTTAACACACTTAATGTCGAACACTCACCAAGCACACTTACTTTATTTTCGAAGGCACATATGCATTCATATTACTTGTTGATAGTTAGAGCCAAGGAAACTCTTCAAGAATATATGATAGTCGAGCCAATCCCGAATGGGGCTCCTATTCCAAATGGTGTGAGGTGTAATTGGGACTTCACATCGGGGATACCCCTTGGTTGACGGATTTCCAGCACCATCAACACCTTATTTTACCACACTTCTTACAAAATTTCTCAAATTCATTATTGTGACCTCCACCATTTTTTGTGGTCAACACCTTTGTGTTATTCTCTACGAGAACCTTAAAACTCTTTCTTTTTTGTGACTGTTGGGATTGACAAATAGGACAATCTCATATTCACATGACATGGGGTCAATTTTTTCGAACGCCACTATAACCATTACGTGCACCATGACTGCCCCTAACATGGACACAAGTTAATCGAGGGATCAAACTAAGCACCTCATAATATTTTACATAACCAAATTACATGTTCTACCAAGAAAGCTACCCCTTGGGCTAAGAACCTTAAACCCTTTGAACTTACCAATGACCTAAGATTTCTTTTAGAGGAAATAGGGCCCACATGTTTCTTGAGGAATCATCTATAAATGAAACATAATACACAAATTTAATTAATGATGGACCAAGCATGGGTCTAAACACATCATTGTGTACTCTCTAATATTCCCTTTTCTCTTGTAGCACTATATGAGAATATTATTCAATTATGTTTACCATATATGCAATGTTAATTGGAATCAAAATCTAGTGTGTAATTAGGCATACCTTTGACCATACCTTTATTGTGCAATGCTCAAAATCCCTTTTCTCTAGTATGTTCTTGTCTTTGATTCCATACAATTGTATTTTCTCCTAAGATAATAAGGTTTATGCATTCTTCATTTCCACTTTTTGGAACAATATAACTATTACACCCATCAATGATAGTGCTTCCCAATATATTATATGAAGTTATAGCCCAAACTTCCTTCAACAACACCATTTCTCCTCATTTTTTTTGCAATCTTCCCTTTCAAACAGGGTATGTACACTTGCATCACTCATATTTATTATGGATATGAAGTTTATAACTAGCCTTATAGTGCACAAAACCCCAAGGAGTGTTCTAATCCTTCCATATTTGAGCAACTACTTGACTTTTCCTTATCCTATGATTTTTCTTTTCAAGTGATCTCCTAGGAAAATGTTACCTCAATGATATCTTCCATAGTTAGAAAACCACTCCCTATGTAAATTTATATGAAAATAATCACCTATGTCGATCAACCATGTGCCATGATACACATGTGTTCTTGAAGAAGCCAAGTACAAATCCCCTCCTTCCTCCAAGGAGGTCTTCCTTTTTGTAAAATGAACGTCATAAGATCCCTTCCCTTTATAAACACTTTTAGACCTATAATCCTTCTTATAATGTCTAGATTTACCACATTTCCAACATTTCCTTAAGGATTTTCTTGGAGATTTGGATATACATCTATATTTAGATATCCCACTCAAGGAATTAATTTTATTTCTATACAAAGAACTTCCTCTTACAGATAAGGTATTTATGCTCCAATTTTCAATGGTTTTCCTCATCATTTCTTCTAATAGCAAGCATGAAACCACATCATCAAACTTTAATGTGATTCAATTATTTCCAATAGCTACAACTAGATTTTCCCATGAACTTAATAATGAACACATTCAACTAATGCACTTATCTTCATTTGAAATTTTAATATTCACATACAACAATCAACTTACCATATTATTGAATGCATTTAGATTCTTTCTCACCAAGTCTCCATTGTTCATCCTTAGGTATACAACTTATTTAAAAGGTAAATTTTGCTTACCATAGACTTAAACAAATAGAAATCTCCTGATTAATCTCATAATTATTCCTTGGTTGTAGCTTATTTTGAAATAATCAAAACACTAAAATTGAAAGACACAACTAGATTTTTCTCTTTACCTTCCTATCCAACTTTGTCCATTCTTCTATTCACTTAAATTTAAATGTAGTACTAAGATCCAGATCAACCCACTGCTCATTGTCTACCAACAAGTCTTCCATCTTGAGCTCCCACAGCTCAAATCTTTTCTCATTTGATTTCTTGATCTCAATTTTAGAACTATGCATGATTCTCTTTCACCGCAAGAATCACCACCATATAGCTCTCATTAAAATCAATATTATCACATATCCAAGGTAATGAAACCCTTAGTAGCAAATGTGTCCCCAAGAAGCCAATAGTTGCTCTAATACCAAATGTGAGTTTTAAACCTTTACATCAAAGCAATGCACACATAGATTCTTTATAAATAGAAAATAAATAATAGTGATCACACATAACACTCAAATATTTATGTTGGAAACCTTTAATGGCGAAAGAAAATGTTCATAGATGCACCTCTAACTCTTATTGTATTAACTTCATCATTTACAATAAAAGATATAGCATTCTACAACATCCAAAACAACAACCCATTGACATGAATTGGAGTACAAGCTTAATCCCTTAACTAGGATTAGAAAATCATGGATCATAAAACTATGTTGAAAACTATTAAACAAAATCAAGGGAAAAGCAAGGAAGGTTATCAACCATCCTCATGCATATACAAAACGTGGGGCTAATTGAGAAAATAATATGACACGTATCCAACAAGTAGTACCAAACTAGTATCAAGGAACAAAATGAAAACAATATTATACCCTTTGGAAAAAGATTTCAATCAACATAAAATGAACAACTTCAAGATCCTTGTTGGAGCCTTTTGGAATTTTAGTGCTCAAATTCATACTCTTCACATTCTAGCCCAACCTACCTCATAAAACACTATGGTGAGATTTTTATCCAAGGATTAAGCATGAATGAAATTTTTCTAATTGAATTTGACTCAGTCATGGTCAATGGCTGTTGACAAGCAACAATAAGTTCATGGCCACCAATTCTACTACATGGCGAGAGGATTGAATGGATGGGTTCATAGTCACTAGATCTATTGGAAAATCTATATGTTTCAGTTGTAAGCCCAAGCTTGAGCCCACTAAAGCTCACCATTTTGGACCATAATGGTTGCAGTTCATAAGATAAGATTAAAGTGGGAAAGAGAATGAGAACAAATGCATGGAGCAATAATGCACATTATGGTTTGCCATGATTTCAAATTCGAAAAAGAATACATTATTTCTTGGATTAAAGAATGACATGATGATAAAAGTTATAGTGGAATTTTTGGAGAAGTTTGGTAGGGACACCCCCAAAAACTTAGTTGGAGAGTTGAGATCACACATGATAAATGGTTTACATGAAACTCAAGGTCAATGCACCTAAAACTAGGTGGAGGCATATGAAATCTCGGTTTCTAATGAAGGCAAGGCATTTGGGAAAAAAATTCAATTCCAAAAAAAGGAAACATAAACCAATCATTTTTATAGGAGTGAACCTAGGTCATTATGCATGTACTGCATATGATCAATCAATTTGCATATATGTCAATGTTAATCATAACCTTATGAAGGAAGGGATCTCTCAATGACCAATTTTGAATTAGTAATCATGGACATAATTTATTAAATATAATAAAGTAGATAAGTGGGCACTAAAAGTTGCAAAGGACTAGTTGAATATATGGATAGTGGTTTACAACAATTGTGAACTATTTTAGATTCCCAACCAAAGTCTATGAAGAAATCCCTCTACTTGTTAGTGAAATAATCCCATGACATAAAAACTAACATTTAATGATCAAAGTGAAAATGAGGAGAAATGTTACAAGACAAGGCGAGTGACATTGTATTGTTTTCCACATAAGGATGAATTCATATATGATCATCATTAAATATCCCCGTACTTTCTGCATTCTCTTATAAAGTTGGAGTGATTGATTTAGGTTGAAAGGGGAATCACCAATTGTCCTAGCCTCCTAAAGACATGTAGTAAGTATGGGAAAATTTAAATGGGGATGCCTTGTTCAAAAGAAGTTGATGTATGAACATTAGTACAAATAATTGTTTCCACCAAAAAATAGAAAACTACATGGTCTATAAAACAACTAAAATAAAACCAATGGAGGAAAAGTTCAATATCCTTGGTACTAATAAGTTTTTTTATCAACTCTAATGTTGGGATTCATATTAAAGTGTCTTCATTCCTTTATCTATATTTCCATATCTTATACATGTTCAAAGGCTGCAATCATAAATCAATTTTGGAGATCCATCTTTTTGTTGTATGTTGTTCATAGATTGTATCCCTATAAGGTGCAATAGGAGGGGAAATTGATTAAGTGTTTCTTATGCCAAACCCATGGTGTTTCTCTATAATTTTGCGATATTAATGATAAGTATTCTAAACATGTTGAAGTTAAGTAACTTTGTTTAGTGAAATCATTAATTGATCCTATTAATTTATTTTCTATTATCTTAAAATTATTGATGAATTGTCATTTAGCATTCAAAATCCTTCATTTCGAATAATATTATGAGAAAATTTATTAAACACAATGGATTAAAAACACATTTCCCTATTGAATTTATCCATTTTCACTTCAAACCCAAATTATGATATCCTAATACCATAGCCCAATGGTTTAATGCACTAGTATTTTTTAGCTAATCCCTCCAAAGGCTTCCTTTGGTGTTCATTATTGCACTCTCCACTAACTAACTTGAATCATGTATTGAAATATCTAAAGTATAAGAGATATAATGATAAATATGAAAATGTTGAGGGATACTACCCTTGTGTTGAAAAAACACTAGTCTTGAAGCAAGAGAAGCATTGTGGAGGTGATAGTGGGAATTTCTTCTATTATTTCCTTTTGTGTTCACCTCCTAAGACTCTTTCATCCATGATTTATAAATCTAAAGGATGAATCCAACAAACAACAAGAAATTTCAAATCGTGCATCCTTAAAGAACATTCTCAATGTGTTCTAGTTTGAATTTCCTTCCATGCAAGTAACATAGAAGGGAAAGGGTGGACCATGCATGCCAGTGGTTTCATTTTCTTCATTCCAAACAAAGTAACCTATCAAATGGCAACTATATTGAGTTCTCACTTTCTTAGGGTTGCAAAAAATCATTCGATTTTGAAAAGTGTTGATTCAGAGTAAACCTTTTTTTAGCATATTTTTGACACTTTAAATTTTCTTATGTATTAACTATGCACATTTTTTTTAAATGTTAGTGATTTTCATGACAATTCAAAAAGTGTTGATGCAACATTGACCCCTTTTTTTGAGCTTGTTTTTTACACTTTAAATTTTTGATATATTAAGTATGGATAAAAAAAATTAACCGTTGGTGATTTTCATGTGGAATTTGAAAAACATCAACCTTTTTTTAGGCATATTTTGACACTTTAAATTTTCTTATCTCCTTAGTATGCACAAAAAAATAAAAAAATGTTGAGTACTTTAACCATTTTTCAAGTTGTCTTATTCTTCTTCTTGTTTTTCATCCAAAAATGTTTGTTTTTTAAGGGTTTTCCAAACTTGTGTTTTTGGTTTTTCATTGCAATGTTTTTTATAATAAAAATTTTAATTGTTTTGCAAAGTTTAAAAAAAAATTGAGATTAGTATTTTTTATTTATATATCATTAATTAATACTTCAATACACATAAAATAATTGTCACTAAAAATTAATAATTTTAACATTTGACAATAAATATGCATTTTAATTATAGATATTTTTTTGCATTTTTATCTATATCTATAATTTTGCATATAAATATAATTTTTTTGTCAAATGTGCATATAGATATATTTTTGCATTTTTTATATTTATTTATTATTTTGTTTTATTTTGTTTTTTTTTGCAAGGTTCGTGTTGATCTTTGACTAGCAACACGATCCCATTACGTATCAATTTGATCGCTGATTTTAAAGTTTTTTTTATAATGGATCAAGTCTGCCCCCACAATGTATCAATTTCATGGTTGGTTTTTAATTTTTCATTGCAATGGGTCGAGTTCACCTACATCGAGTGTCAATTTGATGGTTGATTTTTTAATTTATGTTGCAATGTGTCAAGTTGTCGTATGCTAAGATTTTAAAATAGTTGTACTTTTAGCATATAAAAAAATAAATTACTCTTTGGTATAATGACTCTTTCATTCAGGGGTTCATTTTTTTTTTTGAGTCATAAAAAATTTCCATAATGCCATGATTGAGATATGTTGAAAACTTAAGGTTTTTTTGTAGTCATGTTATTTGGTTTTAATTCCATGGTTGAAAATTTGTCAAAATTCTAAGGTTTTTCTCACTCATGATATTTTATCTTTAATATTATGGTTGAAAACAAGAGTATTTTTCTTTAACACCATGGCTGAAAATTGTTGGAATTTTAAGGCTTTTCAGAGACGTGATATTTTATCTTTAATGACATACCTAAAAATCATTGCAATTTTAAGGTTTTTTTGAGTCATGATAATTTATCTTTAATGTCATTGCTAAAAAATGTTTAAATTTTACCCCTAAAAATCATAAATAAGCTTTATTCTAACATCAACACTTTTCATTTTCAGTGTGGTTTTTGCACACAAAAATTTTGGTTTTCACTAGCATTTCTAAAAATTGATGAAAATTTACCAAAAAAAAATAATAATAATAATAAAAATAATATATAATATAATATATATATAATAAATAAAATTAAAATAAATAAAATAATAATAATAAAAATAAAAATAAAATAATAAAAAAAAAATAAAATAAAATAAAAAAGTTGATGCAGCATCAACATTTTTCGTTTTCGGGTTGTTTTTTTATGTTTTGGGGGTTTTTTTTGCTAGAGTTATTGTTTTGAGGCTATAGTTCCTGTTTGATAGGTTACTTTGTTTCCAGATAATGCTTGAAGTGGATCTTTAGGGTTATTGATAATCTCTTATTTCATTTCCTTAGCTACTTGATCTGTAAATTGCCGTGGATATTCCACTGGACAATTCGTCACAGCAGGTCTAATAATATTATATGAAAACCCTAAAAAATTCTACACTATTACATTTTACTAAACTTTAAGATCTGTGGATTTAATTGTAGTTGGTGCATGCATGTGAATGGAAATTATGTAGAAAAACGGAGAACGATAAAATAAGCAGACACACACACACACACAAGACACAAGATATGCTCTCTAGGAAACCCTTTCGGGAGAAAACCCAGTTGGAAGGTGAGCTTGCTTCGCTCTCTTTATCTGTCTGGAAATATGGCTACAAGTACAAGAAGTAATGCATGTGGCATGTGGGCTACTATAGTGCACAGATCCTCATTGTGTGTTCTACCTCCTATCTCCCCTGGCTATCTTTTCTTAGTTATGGAACAAATTCTCTCAAAAGAATGGAATGCCTCTTCCTCCTAGTAGCTTGGTCATAACACAGCTCGATAGCCTACTAGTGGTTAAGTTTGACTACATCAACTCTTAACTAGAGTTACAATATAGACTCTTCTAGAGTCTTTTACATCAAAAACACGTGGCTAGCCCCTTTTTATTAAATAATGGAGGTCAACGTGGCATCCTCCCGAACTATAGGTGGGAAAACAGGAAGGTCAGCTTCTAAGTGGCATAACTTTTGCATACGAACTCTGATTGAAAAAATGCTCCCGAAAGGTTTCAAACCTCAATTCACCAAACAAGATCTTGCCGTTAAAAATGGTCACTTGAGCTAATTCCTCACTTTTCCACTCCAAATGCATCGATATGGGTGACAAACAATATAATGATCCAATTCAGATCACTACTAGGATGGATAGATGTACACTTTATTCCTAAATCATACATAAGAAGAAAGAGATGAAATTTGCCTCACAAAGAAAAGATACCAATTTGGAAATGAAACTAGGGGTTCATCCATTAAGGAGTGCCTACAGTGGTTAAGTTCTTATTATGGATAATGTGGTAGAACAAAGATAAATGTTGAAAAATGCAGCAAGAATTTCTGAATTTGATTTTGCCTTAATTAAATTGAGAAAATTTGGATTTCCACATTAGCAGACAACTTGGATGCAGTTAACTTGTGTGATGGCATGGCTTGTGTCTCCTAGTCTACTTAGTAAATTTGAGTTGGAGGAGTTAGAGTTTAGTTAAGCATGTGTGATTTCTAATTTGTACCAATCAAAGCCAGTTATCTCAAATTTTTTTCAGTTAAACTAGTGCCAATTGTTGGAGGAACTAGTGGAAGTTCAGTTGTGCAGTGGGACTTTAGTGAAAGTCAGTGATCATCCAATTAACTGGTCAATCAACCTAAAATATCTAGTGCATGTAGAGAATTCGAGTTCGCCAACTGTGGTGGAGATTCCAAGGCAGTGTAACATCAGTTGTGGACTAGTCTTGAGTGTACAGGTGTTACATGCAGTCAGATGATCAACCTTGGGAATTGTGCAATCAATTTTGGAGAAATTCCTAAATAATAGGGGACTAATTTCTCAGGAATTTCACAAGGAATTAGGTGCTCAAGCAGAGGTAGAAATTGACTAATTCTGGGTCAGAGCTTCTTAATGAGTAGAGAGACAGGTTATTCACTTGCAAGTTGTGCTCAGTTGAGGAAAGCAATTGTAATACATCTTTATTCATCGTATTAATGCAAGCAAACATTGGGGTTTTTTAGCAGATTTCTTTCCTCAAGAAAAATATTGTATGCATGTATGTTATTTCTTATTGCATGTATCAATTTTTTGTTCTAGATTTTAAATTACTTTCCGTAGAGCAGTAGAGTAGGTTTGTGTCTTGTGATTTTGAATAAAACATCATGAGAAATTGCAAATCTATACCATAATTTATACATGGTATTAGAGCATGATTCACACTAGAGCAAAAATTTTGAAGTTGTTTCTCAGGAGGTTTGAATTTGGAATTCAGTGCAGCAAGATCTCTTCAGAGCTAAGAAGATGACCTTCAATGGGTTGAGGCTAGAGTATGTCGGCACCTCTAATTTTATCACATGGAAGGATAGCATGGAGGTGGTATTTGTTGACAATGACTTATGGGAATACATCAAGAGAGATGTTGCAAAACCACAAGCATATGATCCCCAGAACCTTGCTAAGTGTAAGAAATATGTATCCAAGGCGAGGAGAATAATCTTGGAGGGAGTACGAGATCACATTGTCTCAAATTTCCACAGAAAATAGACTTTGTTCGCAATGTGGAAAGCACTGACAGAATTTTTCAAGAACAATAGTGACCATAGGAAGTTGGCCCTCAAGGATAAACTTCAAAGTATCGAGATGCAAAAGAATGACATTATTCTACAGTGCCTGAGCAGTTTCACACAATGTCATGATGAACTTGGTAGGGTTGGTGTTAATGTTGCAAAAGAGGACTTGGTAAGCATATCCCTTCTAGACCTTCATAAGTGTTGGCATAGCTATCAAGATTCAGTGAACGAGAGGGAGAAACTAGCGAATTGGGAATTCTTATGGTCTGTTTTGGTACAGGAGGAAATAAGGTGGAACACCAGAGATGGGACTTCATCTAGGGGTGAGGATGAAGAAAAATTTGCATTGGTTGGAAAGGGAAAGAAGGGAAAAGGGAATAAATCTCAATCCAAACCATAATCTAGCCAAGGTGGCAAGAAGCAAGATTTATCCAAAAATTAAATGCTTACATTGTCATGAATTTGGGCACTATTCCACGAAGTTTCCACACAAAAATTAAAGCAAGAAGACCTCAAGAGGAGCAACAAGTGAAGCCTTGGCTTCATGGTTCGAGCTTGACTTTACCCTTATCGCATGCATGGCCATCATAATGATGGGGAGTGTGTGGAACTTTGACTCAAGTGCCTCGTTCCACATGACAGGGTGTAAAGAGTTTTTCAGTGACCTCGAAGAGAAAGACCTGCAGATGCACATTGAGTTAGGGGATGATGGAAGGTACAGCGCGACTAAGATTGGTATAGTCACCTTTCATAGGGAGTTGTGCTCCCCTCTCAGGCACAAGGATGTCATGTTCATTTTGGGCCTTAATAAAAATTCCATCTCTATTGAAATTTAAGAAGATCGTGGTTATGATGTGATCTTCAACAAAGGAAAGGAATTCCTGAGACACATAGCCACGAGACAAGTGAAGTAGAATGGGATCCGTGTGAAGAACCTGCATAAGCTAGATGTGGAAGACTGTGGTACAATAAGCACAAAGGCAGAGAAATGCAGAGCAGTGATGTCGGTGAACTTTGACACAAAAGACTTGGCCATTTGTATCATGGAGCCATGAAGACTATGCAACAAATACCCACAGGCCTCCCTAAAGTAGCACTTGAGTAGCAAGATGTATGCAAAGGTTGTACCTTGGGGAAGTACACAAAATCCACATTCCATGATCGGGACAGCAAAGCACATGCAGTCCTAGAAAGGATCCACTCTGATATATGGGAACCTTTCTTGACAATTTCCACTGCCAGGCACAAATATTTTGTCATTTTTATTAATGACTTCTCATGCAAGTACTAGATCTTCTTCATGCGGAAGAAAGATGAGACATTCTCCAAGTTCGTAGAATTCAAGGCATTGGTTGAGAAATAAATTGGCAAGAAAGTGAAGGCTCTCAGAAGCGATAATGGAGGTGAGTACATTTCGAATGAATTTTAAAAAAAGTGTGTAAAAGAATGCATTCGATGAGAGTTGACAGTGCCCCACAACCCACAGCAGAATCGGGTGGCTTAGAGAAAGAATCATAGCATTGTGGGAGAAGCGAGGGCGATGTTGCATGAGAAAGGCTTCTCTAGATTTGTGGGTTGAGGCATGCAACACAACAATCTATTTGCATAATCGGAGTCCTCATCAGATTCTAGACATGCTTACTAGAGGAGGATTTCTTAGGGAGGAAGTCAAATGTGTTGCACTTAAGGATTTTTGGAGCCTCTGTTTACTACCATGTCTCCAAAGAATCAAGGAAGAAACTTGAGTCGGTCGTAGAATTAAGGGTATTTTTTGGTTACACATAAATTCCCCACAACTGCCGTGTGTACTTGTCATCCCTCAAAATGACAGTTATGTGAAGGGATGTAAATTTTGATAAGGAGAAATTAATGTGGTTCTCTCTTGAGAGGGAGCTTCAGATCCCACCAAAAGAGGAGCTTTTAGCTCCAAAGGAGGAACCTCAGGAAGTTGTGGAGCAGCCACAAATTAAGGAGTGGAGAGTGGAGACAATGAATCAAGTAGAACCATCTAGAGAAGGAAGTAAAAATACCAGGGAATTTGAAAGACTTGTGCAGGATGCAAGGGAGAATTTGGATGCTCCTTCAAATTAGCGTTAGAAAAGAAGGTCACCTCATCAGTACACTAGCTACATGGCTCTAATGACTGAGCTTGTAGAGACTAAGCCATCCTCTTTCAAGGAAGCATTAGAGAAACATGTATGGGTTTATGCAATGGTGGAGGAATATGAATCCAATGTAGGAACAGTGTTTGGGAAGTGGTCCCAAGACCAGCAAATAAATTAGTTATGGGTTCGAGATGGATCTTCAAGGTGAAGCAGACAGCAAATGGAAGCATAGAAGAGTATAAGACCACATTTGTGGCTAAGGGGTACTCTCAAGTTGAGCATTAGGGGAATTTTGAGGTCTAAAATGGACCTCCTAAGGAAATTATAAAATAATAGTGAAAAATAATAAAATAAGATTACATTACATCATCAAATTTTAGAAGGAAAAAAGGAAAAACTATTTTTTCAACTCATATTTTCAACTTATCTCCATATGGGTTTACTCAAATTTCGATCAACAACACTCGTTGGATGCAAAATTTGATTCCTCATCCAAGGAGTACCCATGTTGTATACTTTCAATGGACCCTGCTACATGAAAAAATGAGAAATATATGAAAAACATTATTGCAATCACATGTTTTTATGTATTTCTCATTTTGCATATAGCGGGGTCCATCAAAAGTATGCAACATGGGTACTCCTTGGATGAGGAGTTAAATTTTGCATTCAACAAGTACTTCCACTTGATATTTGAGTAAAATCTTAGGGAGATAAGTTGAAATATGAGCTAAAAAATTAGTCTTATTATTTTTTTATTTTTTTATCTTTTTACTTTTTTACTCCAAAAATGGTGAATCATCCCCCATGGTTGACATCATCATCTTGAATCCTATTGGTTCTTATAAAGTTTATTTTGGTTGTACATTTTTCTTAGGAGGCCCATTTTAGACCTCACAATTCCCCTAATGAGGAATTGACTATGAGGAGACCTTTGCTCCTATAGCAAGGTACTCATCCATAAGATCAATTATTGCACTGACTACGCAGATGGGATGGAAGATCCACCAAATGGATGCAAAAACAGCATTCCTGAATGGGTTTATTGAGGACGAGGTGTACATGGAGCAACCAGAAAATTTTGAGATATTTGATCGAGAGTCTCATGTGTGCAGAATCAAGCGAGCATTGTACAGTCTCAAACAAGCACTCCATGCTTGGTACACCATGATCGATAGTTATCTCACCGTTTTGGGCTTAACCAAAAGTGAAGCAGATGCAAACCTATATCATATCTTGGTAGAAGGTAAATTGCTTGTTGTTGTCTTATATGTTGATCATTTGATTTTGACTGGTGATGGGCAGTTGATCAAATCTTGCAAGGAGGACCTTGCAAGGGAATTTGATATGAAGGACATGGGTCTCCTACACAACTTCCTCGAGTTGGAAGTATGGCAAGGTGATGGGGAACTATTTGTATCTCAAGGAGAGTATGCAAATGAGATACTACTGAGATTACACATGGAGAGTCACAAACCCATGGAGACACCTCTAGCGACCAACTGGAGGAAGGAGGATGCCACTTCATGTGAGGAAGTGGATGCTACTATTTACCGGGAGCTAGTGGGTTCACTGATGTACCTTGTAAACACACAACCAGATACGTGTTATGCAATCAACCAACTGAGTCAAGATATGGTTAGGACAACCAAATTATTTCGGAAAGCAGCTAAACATGTTTTACGGTACCTCAAAGGCGCTACCCAGTTTGGACTATGGTATAGACGAATAGAGGGAGTAAAGTTTTGTGGCTTCACAGATGCAAATTGGGCAGGTAGTCCATCCAACCAAAAGAGTACATCAGGTGGAATTTTCAATGTTGGGTTCACAGTTGTTTCCTGGTACAGCAGGAAGTAAAGATCTATGGCACTAAGCTCAGCAGAAGCAGAATACATGGTTGCAAGTCAAGCAACATGTGAGGCAATCTGGATGAGAAAGATACTTATTCAATTATTTGGTCAAATGATGGATCCAACTGTGATATATTGTGATAATTAGAGTTGCATCAAGCCTTCTCTGAGAATATTATATTTCACGATTGATCCAAGCATATAGATATCCAATATCATCATTTAGGAGACTATGTGTAGGGGCAGATAATGTTGCTACAATACGTTCCGACAAAGGAAGAAGATGTTGACATTTTGACAAAGGTCTTGTTAAGAGGGAAGTTTGAGTTCCACAGGTGTAGGATATGGGTGGTTGATAATCCCTTTTTTAGTAAGAGGGAGCATTGAAAAATGAAGCAAGAAATTCTCAATTTGATTTTTCCTTGATTAAATTGAGAAAATTTGAATTTCCACATCATCAAACAACTCAGATGCAATTAACTTATGTGACCTGGCTTGTTTCACCTAGTTTACTCAATAACTTCGAGTTGGAGGAGTTTGAGTTTAGTTAAGCATGTGCGATTTCTAATTTGTAGCAATCAAAGTCAGTTATCTCAAGTTGTCTTCAGTTAAACTAGTTCCAATTGTTGGAGGAACTAGTGGAAGGTAAGTTGTGCAGTGGGACTTCAGTCAAACTCAGTGATCATCCAGTTAATTGATCAATTGTGATGTAGGAAAGTGTTCCCTCTGCGGACAAAGGCAACCCCTCTAACCCTAGAGTGGGTCTAGTCATAGCAAAGACATATCAACAATTGATTTCCTTAAACAGTCATCGTTGGAGGCCTACCTCAACCGATGGTCGATGAAGTTCTGTTGCACTGCTCCAGCTTCCGCTTCCTTCTCCTTAACGAGTGATTAACCTGAAACAACACAAAGGAAAAACAAAACAGCACATAACCGGGAAACAACAATGATCTATTTACTCACAAAGTCAATAAGTCATGAACTATCAAGTAAATTACATACAAGACATAGGAAAACATCATTGATTGTATTAATAATGAATCAAGAGCAAGCTTACAACCAAGTCTTGACTTCACAAGCCTTCTCAGAGGGTCCAGCCAGTATGTTTTTCAAGCATTCACTCTTCAAGGATGAATTTCCCAACATACAAAGTCTCTCTCTTTCACTCATAAGCTTTAACAAAAAGTTAAGGGCACTCCACAACTTTCCAAAAGCTATCAACAATCCCACACTTGTCACACCCACACCAGCTATCTATCAAACTCAAAAGCACTAGCAGCATTGCCCAACCAAAAGAACTACTGACTAGTTAAAAAAGCTAGCAGATCATAGCAAAGGTGAGTGCTTTTATAGGAGGAGTCTCCATGAAATGAGGTAGAAAGAGCTCATCCTCAAGGGAGGTTGCACAAGAGGCGGAACCACCATCCCAGAGGAGGAAAGGCGACCCAAACTGACCCAACAACCAACTTTAGAAACATCCAGAAGGCCGACTATTTGAACTAATTCACCAAATCTTGATCGTCGCGGGTCATGAACTGGGACTAGCAACGACGTCACAACAATACAGTGCATGACAGAGAATCGTCACGGATTTTAAGGGTTTACTAGCGACGATGCAAAAACTTAGTCAAAAAGGGTCAATCTTCAGCACTAGAGAGCATTTGCTTAATCTTTTTGCATAAGTGGGAAGATATGAACATGTTTCTTTGACACATGACACAGCAAAGGGACTGAGATGAGGACAGTGACAAATTACTATGTAATATCAATCAACCTAAAATAGCTAGTGCATGCAGATAATTCTGAGTTCCCCAACTGTGGTGGAGATTCCAAGGCAGAGTAAAATCAATTGTAGATTAGTCTTGAGTGTACATGTGTTGTTGCAATCAGATGATCAACCTTGAGAATTGCGCAATCCATTTTAGAGAAATTCCTAAATAATATGGTCCTAATTTCTCAGTGATTGCCCGAGGAAATAGGGGTTCAAGCAAAGGCAGAAATTGACCAAGTCTGGGTCAGAGCTTCTCAGTGAGCAAAGAGATAAGTTATCCACTTGCAAGTTGTGCTCAGTTGATCAAAACAATTGTAATACATCTTTGTCCATCAAATTAATGCAAGCATACATTAGGGTTTTTTATCAAATTGCTTTCCCAGGAAAAATATTGTGTGCATGTGTTATTTCTTATTGCATGTCTAGATTTTTTTTATCTATATTGTGAATTACTTTTCGCAAAGCAGTAGAGTAAGTTTGTGTCTTGTGATTTTGATTAAAACTTCATGAGTAGTTGCAAATCTACACCATAATTTCTACAATAACAAGGTGTTTACTATATACATATTGTGCACTCCATTCCTTAAAAAAATACACTACAAGTTATAGTAACACTATTAAACCATGAACTACATACAAGTAGAAATGGCTAACAACAATCACACCTTCAACACAAAAGATGGTGGGAACATTGCTTTATTAGTTTCCAAGCAAGAATAATTACCATAGCATGTAGGAAAACCTAGCTTTTCTATGTGCTTATACTAAAATAAGAGCACACTTCTATACAAATCTTGATACTAAAGAAATACTCTTACAATAAGCATGCTTTGATTCCAAAAGGATGTGCAAAAGTACAAAAGTTGGCTCAAACATGAAAGACTAAATTAAAAGGTGACACATCAACAAAAGAGGTGCAAATCCTACATCATACAAGGCATGTTGGATATCCTTGAAGATGAGCACCGTGAAGATCATATAATTGTGCTCCCTTTTTATACTAGCAGTGTCCATGTTAAATGTATGAGGAGATTGGGGTTCAATTCTTATACAAGTCACTTTTGCCTACCATTTTCTATTATGTTGCCAAGTAGTCAATGAACATTATGCTTTGATTCTTATAAATGAAATGTGTGCTATTGATCATTTTTTTCATTATTACAAGTATCAACTTATCCAATCAAATATGTCAATCATCATAATATCTTTAAGAATTCAACAACTTTCTTTTTATCAATGAACTTCAAACTATATATCATTCTTATGTTTTTAGAACATTTCAAATGGTAACAACATAACATAGTGCATTTCACCACTAATGGGGCATTTGCACTTTAGTCTCGACCTCAAAAAATTGGGATGTCTTCTACATGATATTGATTTGTAGAAAACTTTGTAATATTTACACATTCCAAAACCAAGGCCGTCCAAATTGGCTCTATGTAATTTTTCTTTAAAAAATATGAGAGAGGTCTTGTATTTCTACTTTGACATGGACTAAGCATAAAAATATTGTAAGTTAACCTTAAAATTGTGGAAGGAAAGCAATGTTGCCTCCATGGTTTAAGAATTTATTACAACAATGACTCAACAAGATTTTATGTTGGTTTGCTTGTTAGACAATTACAATTTATTATCATATGTTACCTACATTTTTTGTTTATTAGAAGTCAAATTCAATATTTGCATTGCTTTATATGGTTCAAGTTGTTATCTAACATTCAACCATTATAAACCCTTGGTTTTTTTGTGCCTCGAAGGGGATTACATATATGTAATAGGTGTTCTACATTTATTACCACTATTAATCTATGGTATCCAATGATATGGATGGTTTTATTTTAAAAAAAAATTACAAAATTCAATTTAAATAGACAAAGGTTGAATTTAAAATCTTCTTAAGAGAGTGAAACAATTTGTCAACTAATATGTTATTGGTTGGATTTATGCATGCGGTGGCATCTGATGCTCGGCTAGTTTGAATCTTCATCCATTATTCGCACCTAATCAATACACCTCATCTAATAAACACCTCCTTCCTTGGTTTTGCCTCATGAAATTCCCTACGAATAATCATATTAAATATATAAATAAGAAATATGACAAGCACATAAATGCTCCCTAAGAAAGAGAAAAAGTTGTAATCATAAATATACAATGTGTATCAAAGGATATATATATATATAAAGCATAGTAAAATAGAATGTAACAACATGGATATTGAGTAATTATGAGTGCAATTTTATTTTATTTTCAATTGTACAAAAATAGAAGATAATATACTATGTACTAAATCTTCACTTGTGTTCAAATGTTCAAATTAGTTTGCACATCATCCTATGTTGAATAAAATTTTGATAATTACTAGATTTTTAATTATTATTAACTATTACAAATTGTTAAGCATCTCAATAAAAATGGCTTATTTTTAGTCTCTATGGTAGGCAGAGGACTATATGAAGCTCTTTTTGCATTACTTTAAAATTTTGGCATTTCAAAACTTTGGCATTTTTTAAATTGGCTGCAGAAATTTGTATTTTTGTTTATTTTGTCATTGGTTGAAATTTGACTTTTTTCTTAAACCTTTGTTAAAAAAGTAGTAAAACAAAGAAAAATCAAAATATTGGAATTTCTTAACTTTTTAATGCTAGCCATATCCAATGTAATTGTAGCGTACTTGGATGCATTTATCTTCGCATGTTGTGGGTTCACCAGCTATATTGGTTTTAAACTTCCTATAGGGTCTACCTCAAATTGTAGTGAATATCATTGGTAATTACTACTTACCATCTCTACTCTATTATTTTCATGTTATTTACTTGCCACTTCTCACCATGCATTTGATAGCAAAGTTGCCTTGTTTTAACATATCCTAATAAAGTGGCACATAATGATTCACGCTTATACTTTTTAGAGTGAAGGTAAACACAAAAGAGGTTGACTTGGGGTATGTGTTTAGATCTCAATTTCAAGGAAAAAGGGCATGATAAAAAGAGTTTAGTTCTATTTAAGTATAAAATGGAATTCATAGTTTTAATGGTCAATACTTCCAAAAATCCAATTATACAAGTTATTTTGTCTTGGGATGCCACTAATGTCAAATTTGCCAAGAAATTTTACTTAAAGAAAGTGGAGTGTTTTCATTCATTGTCCAGACTACCTTGGAATTTGGCATGAATATTAGTCAAAATATGAAAAAAAAAATATATATATATATATATATACTTCTAGTGCAAGGACATCAAAATGTATTTGAGAATGAGATCAAGGTTCATGTAGCAATTTGTATGTGGCACACAAGATAAACATGTGTACTTTGCAGAAATTTAGGCACATACTTATTTCGGTAATATCCTACATGAAACAGAAAATGATTAATAAAGAAGCAATAAACTTTGGGCATGTACAAAATTTCCTCGAAGCGTCCAAGATAGTGTTGCTCCTAGTTTTTGTCATAAATTAACAAATATGTGCTAATTTTATGGCATGGTCTCAACATAAAGGCCTCCCAACACTTGTATTGTTATAAAGACATCTCTTTTATTGCTGCAAATAACAATGCTACACATTCATGAATAAGCAATGTACCACCCAGCAACCTTTATGTATTTAATACATAGCTATTATTCATGAGGAATGACCTAACCAAGTCTAGAGAGCACCAAACACTATGTACAAAGAGGTGAGAAACAAACTCAAAGGAAAGGAATCGAAACTTCTTATAATTATTTTCCTTAACTAGTTATTTGTATGATGTGTATAGCTTCTTATTTAGCATTCCATACATCCTTTTTTATTGATATTTCTGAAGATGATTCAAATTCCATCATCTCATTGATATCATATGAGTGCTTTAGACATTTAAAATAACACAAATCTTCTTAACATTAGATGCAATTAATCTCAAGAATTTTAGTCAATGAATCTTTGTGCAAGTACATCCTTTTTCGATGATTGCTTATCATTGACTTATGTTGACATAAGAGACTTGAAACAAATATGTGGTTAGGTTTGGTTGGGCATTTCAATGTTGTAAGACAAAATATCTTTAAAAAGCATGAACAATATCTTGCAATTGTTATATTTAAATTTTAATGTAAAGGTATTTGACATATTTAAATTTACTTGGTATTCTAACATGTAGAGAAAATTCTATAATGTAAATGTCCTCTAATAGTTTTGTTGTTTTTGTATTTTAGGCAAGTGGTAAAAACATTGTCATAGTTCATGCACTAATAAGAAGAATAACTTGGGTCAATGCCAAACTTTTAGTAATCTTTGGAGTAGATGTAACCGATTCACACCTTGGTGAGGATTCTATCAATAGCCACTATAAGTTTTGATGCAAATCTGCTTTTTTTTAATATAGCCCAGATATAATAAGCAAGCCTTTTGATTTGATGAATTTCTCCATTGTGGCTTTCAAAGGCTGCCCTGAAGTCACTCAATATGCATGCTTATATTGTACTTAGGGACACAACATTAAGAGCTTATTCAAGTGTTGTATAAAATTTGGCAAGGTCTTCTGTGAACAATTGCAACTAGACATGTGATCAAGTATGCATCTTGTCTATCCTCAAACGCAAAAGACCTATGCAAAGTGTTGAGTGTTCACCAAACTTGATCAAATTGAATTTATTTTTAAGCAAATTTATCCTTGGGGCATCCAAAGTATTTCAAATTGTACTATAATCAATTTCAATTTTTTATAAGCTTACTGATTCCTATAAGACAATGAAGATTACTAATTAACTTATAAATATTAGTAACCCCAAAAGTCTCGTAACGATATTTCAATTGGGTATTTCAATACATGTATACCCTACCATCATTTTCATGGCATATGTAAAGGGGATATTTTGATTTATTAATAACTATGTTAATTATGTACATAAACATTTGTTGCCAATTTTTTCTACTTAAATGTTAACCTGTCTTCCTAGTTCTTTTTATCTACATGCTAAGTTGTGCTTTAATTCAAAGTTTCAAGTTTTTTTTCCAAAGTAAAAACTAGTTGCAAAAGCATACATAATCTTAAAGAGGGAATGAATGTGTTTTCGTCCTCGTTCTTTTGGTGAACATGAAATAAAATTATTCTTTTTTATTTGTTTTGTTTTGGTTAATATATATGAATTCTTTCGAAATTAAATCTCTTTTATATAAATTTGTAACATTTTTTAATAATAGATTAATTGATATTTTAAATATTTTTCCTTCGAAGAGATATTTGTATATTTTATACTAGGAATATACATATTTTATTTTTCAAGAGACTTTTAACCGACTTTCATACAATAAAGTTCAAAGCATTAAAAAGATATAATGAAGAGTTTAAAATAAAAATATCATTATAGGCATTTGCAATAAAAATATAACTACCTTGTTTAAAGCTTTAAGTAGAATCACTTTTTAAGGCAGGCATATTCCACTTGATAAATGATATACCCCGGGATGTAGTTCCCACTTTAGTTAGCAATTTCGCTCAATTGAACTTAGGTGCAGACCTAGGTTTACTTTATATTGATATTTCAAATATTTTCTCTTCAAAGAGATATTTGTATATTTCATATGAAGAATATACATATTTTATTTTTCAAGAGACTTCTAGACAACTTTCATACAATAAAATTCAAAGCATTAAAAAGGTATAATGAAGAGTTCAAATAAAAATATCATTATAGGCATTTGCAATAAAAATATACTAGCTCATTTAAAATTTTAAGTAGAATCACTTTTTAAGGTAGACATATTCCACTTGATAAATGATATACACTTTCCTAACTTCTCAACCTTATATCATTGATATTTTATCAAAGTAAATTTACTCAAATTTACATGAAAATTGTGTTTTTATTTTGGAGGCAATACAGTGTCATGTGTTCCTGCATCTGTCCCTTTTATCAAAGTAAATTCACTCAAATTTACATGAAAAATGTGGTTTTATTTTGGAGGCAATACACTGTCATGTTTTCCTGCATCAATCCTCAAATATAATGTTTTCCTGCATCAATCCTCAAATATAATGTTTTCCCGCATCAATGCTTGAATATAATATTTTCCCACTTGATATCGTTTAACCATTTCATTCTTATAGTATGGTCAAATTTTGATATAGCGAGAGAAACGGCAGGCATCGAAAGAAATTGCAATTTTTTTGACCATGGGTAATGTCACCCTTCATTGGCGAAAGCTTGGATTTTTTTTTAAATATTGACACTGTAGAAATCCTCTAGGTATGTTTGAGTGAAGCCTTTCACAGCATTGATTGTCCACTCAAAGCTTCTGGATAGCCCTGCACTAAAAATTGTTGAAAGGCTTCTGAAAATCATTAATGGAGGGTTAACCCAGAAGCTTTACTTTGGTACAATTCAGTTTTTCAAACAATAAGAAGCACCAGAGGCATATATGCAAAGTATAATGGTCAAAAGTTTGGCGCCTATCAAGATCAAAATGCATACAACATATTTCTATTAAGAGTATGCTAGGAATCCAGCAAAGCCCCCAACAGGAATGGCACCCTCGCTAAGAAGGATCGATCAAAATTAACTTCAACAGGACAGCCAAATATCAATAATCAAAAAATAAATGTTAGCGGCCTACACTCTAACAATACGAACTGGAACAAACAATCAAGCAGCAGTGGTTGGACTGGTAGAGGAAATGGAGTCAAGTTCCAACAGAATGTGACCAAATAGGACTCGGCAATAAATGTAAACCTCCATAAAACAAATTCCGACAGCCCAGCCTAGGAGTTAGCATAGCAAATCAACTGGTTCATGAAAGCAATCCAAAATCAGAATCAAGTTGAATTCACTTACGTAAGAACTGTGAAAAAAATGACAGGTGCCTAGCTAATCTAGCAATTCTAGGCAATTCATTAGATCAAAAGATAATCTCCACATCTTAGATGAGATAAATAAAAGGGCGTTGCAAAGCTATTTCACACATGATTCAGGTATACATCCATTGTCTTAAGATCATTATCTTCTCGTTCTGTTTTCTAAGTCCACTACCTTGGATACCCCTAAGGGAACCCACGGTGATCATCAATCAATCTAAGAGGCAAAGGGTATGGAAATCTGTATTCAAAATTTCCGCCCCTTCACACCCCCATTCCCATATGCATCCTCTCCTTACATAGCATTGAATTCCTTATACTGCCACATTTATTAATGGGTCTCTCATCATTATGAAGACTGCAAAATCTTACTCCAGAACAAGAACAAGTGTCTATGCCCTGGCAATGAAATTGAAACAAAGAAACACGTGAAGCTTTAGCAGGACTTAGGCTAAATTCATGCAGGAGAAGCAGAATTACCCCAGAAAAAGATCATTCAAATCAGAAAACTAGTAAGCATCAAATGAAACCTCATCAACCTGGACCAAATATCAGAATGACCAGAGGGATGAATCCAAACCTTCAAGGACACAGCTGAATTCAACAAGGCAAAAGATGAGATAGGACTTAAACTTCGATCGGTTACTTGAAAACAAAATTCCACCAGCATGTTACATTGAGGAACTTCCTCAAGAAGATAACCAGAGATGTAAGTAAAAATCCAGTGGTTAAATTATATTAGTTTTGTTTTTGTGTAAACTATTGCATGGTATAAAATAAACTATTACGATGCTTCTACCAAGTCCATCAAAGGTTCAACAGCCCCGAACACAAATAAGTTTTGCAGGTATCTTGTTTTATAATGCATGTTAACATGGTTATCAGGCACCAGAACAACTGTTCTGTCCTTGAATCTGGACTCCATATAAAATTCCTGCTAGTATTTAATATATAATTTTTTAAAGCAAAAATAAAAATGAAACATCATCGACAAACAACTCCTGAAATGGGATTCCTCCAATAAGTGGCAAATGATGCACCTTTGGTAACGTTTGGTGGATACCATCACATCCTTCACACTCACCATATCATTGTTACAAATTGATTAGTATTTTGCAAGTGGAGCACATTTGTTCAAGAGTAAATAAGCCATCAACAGTAGCTCACATGAAGGTAGGGTGCTGATATTTTGCAGGTCTCTTGTTTTATAATGCATGTTAACATGGTTATCAGGCATCAGAACAACTGTTCTGTCCTTAAATCTGGACTCCATATAAAATTCCTGCTAGTATTTAATAAATGATTTTTTAAAGCAAAAATAAAAATGAGACATCATCGACAAACGACTCCTGAAATGGGATTCCTCCAATAAGTGGCAAATGATGCACCTTTGGTAGCGTTTGGTGGATACCATCACATCCTTCACACTCACCATATCATTGTTACAAATTGATTAGTATATTGCGAGTGGAGCGTTCAAGAGTAAATGAGTCATCAACAGTAGCTCACATGAAGGTAGGCTGCTGATATTGCCGTCACGACGGTTCAAGTCTGTCTAATGAAAAACGTGTATTCGTGCTTTTTCCCATCGTGGTCGTGTCCTGATTGACACCCTGTATAGTGGATAAGTAGCTACATCTAGAAACCAATATATATTTTTGTACATTTATGTACATTGTACTTCAAATGGAAAAACATGATTTGTGCACCTGGTTTTTTAACAGTGACTATCAGACTTGAATCAAAGGGAAGTTTATATGTGACTAGAATGAAATGATAAAGAATAAAGAAGGCACCTAATGACAAATCCACTAGAAAAATTTGGGAAATAAACAAAGAGACACGTCCCAGTTGAGGCTCAATTATCAAATCTGGGATGCATCTCCAGAGAATAAACTACTAGTTATCTCATCAAAACAAACTAAGCATTTGCTAAAACAAGGTTAAACGAAGTTATAACCACCTTACCGTACAATTATAGAATTACAATAATATATCTCATTTGAAAGAAAAAACAAGATTTATACCAATGAGAGCATATAACATACAGAAAATTGGCCAGGCACCATAAAGGAATAGCATTGGCCATTCTTTGTCAATTTTAAATGAATTATTTCAAAAGGTGCCGGATTGATTTTTGACACAAAGTAGTGTTTACCCTTCTCCAAGTGGTTGAGCATTTAAAATCATAATGAAACCAGATCCAAAGAATACACATTGTTTTGTCAATATATGACCAAGGCCATGGAAATAAATGCACTACAAAGTTGTATATCAAGCTTCAATCCTACCCTGCAGATCTAAACACAAGTTCCATCAGCTATTCATGGAACATTATATACAAGAAGAATAGGGATAACGAAACCTGTGTTAGTTAAACTCGTGTAATTCTCCAGTATGAGGATTCAATCATAGTTCATATTCTAGGAACCAATCTCATAACCCTCCTTTCAGAGTAATGTGATTTTCTTTCAACCACAGTACCTGACCTCAAAATTACATAATGACACATGTGCAAGCCTGGGAATCATCATCCTCTTCATCATCCGAATCACTTGTGTCACTGGACACATTTTTGCAAAACACTTTATATGTTAAAATGTTTATCAAATAACAAAGATACTCTGAATTGTATATAAATGTCAAACAGCTCTATTCAGATCTCCAAACATTTACGAGTAATCAAGTAGATAATCATCAAAAAACAGGAATAAATTCCTTTCCTTCAATCAAAACAACAAAGGGTATTTTACTCTTCCATAGTGAATACTGTGCAATTCTTAAAGAGAGAAAGCCTTAATGTTCGAAAATATTACCACAAATTACAATGATGGACAGAGTGGCAGCCTAAATACAGAGAATCAAATCATAAAGTAACACAATTAGTTCAGATTTACCTTTGACAAGGATAAACCAATAAGCTTTACCCACTACATTTATTAAACTTCAATGGAGATCAATCCAGATAGTAGCAAATGCATTATACAAGCAATCAAACAATCAAGGCATCACATAAAATTATTAATTATTTCTATAATTATTACATTTGTGAATATCAACTTATGATCATGAGATTGATGTAATCACCATCTTGCTCAAGGAAATCCCATAGAAGAGCTGACGCATTGTTTGACATATTTTGATGACATTGTAGTAATAGCTACATGTAAATTTTCTCTATTATTGTAGAGGATATATTACTTGGTCTCTGTTTTGGTTAACTGTAAGATCTTATCTATAAATTGGTGCAGTCACAGCATAATGACCATCTTAAATCTTGTCTCTCGTATTTCCAGTATTGTTGGCTTCAATGTTTTATTTGACAACTTACACAACAGTACATGTAATACATGTCCAATTTGCACATAAAGCCTTCACCAGATTATATTCAAGGGCCTTGCAAACATCTACAAAAAATCTCACCAAAGTTTAACACCTCCAAAAAGACATTTTCAGCAAGACTGGTTTACTATGACACCCAAAACATATTGACAAGAAGATAAACAGTGTTGCATGGAACACTTCCTTCAGCAGGGGACTGACGAATTCTCTTCAAATGTGTGGTGATGTTTTCTACAAGTTGTGGTTTTCCCAACAGGAATGATGAGCGTTTTTCCTATAAAGTCTGTCCTTTTAAGTTGTACTGAAAATATATTATGGTCTATTTTTCACCAAATGCCTAATTTTCTCTGAATTTTTCTGGAACTAGATTAGCCAAACGCAATTTTTTCCTAGAACACTAACCAAATTAATATAAAGTATACACAATCTACTATATTCTCAAAATTTTACAAGACTAACAGTATGATGTATCTTTCCTTTTCACAAAAAAAGTTGTCTTTCCTAGAATATTCATATATAGCACTTAGATTTCATAGTTATTCAATGGCAAGACTCACCAACTGTGTATAAAATATTCCATCCTTACAGTTGTCAACTTTTCTCAATTGTTGGCAGTGCAAGCAATAGTACCCAACAGTAGGTGGCATGGGGGAGGGGGGTTGGGTTTGGGGCTGATGGACAAGAAGTGCTCAAGATAGCTTAGGGTTGGGGATTACCTCTAATAAAAGGCGGAGGTACAGCATGTTATGTCTTTCCTTTTCAGAAAAATAAAAAATAAAAAGTTGTCTTTCGTAATATTTATGTATAGCACTTAGATTTCATAGTCAATAATGGCAAGACTCACCACCTGTTGCATAAAATATTCCATCCATTCCTTACAGTTGTCAACTTTTCTCAATTGTTAGAAGTACAAGCAATAGTGCCCATAGCAGTGCGCCCAGCAGCAGGTGGCAGGTACGGAGGGGGGTGGGAGAGCGGCCCTCTTCAATCCTGATGGACAAAAAATGTGATAGCTGAGGGTTGGGGATTACCTCCAATAAAAGGCAGAGGTACTAGCTTCACTCCAAGGGATCCAAATGTTAATCACAACATTATCCAAGTTACTATTTGACCCTCATCATTCACTTGCTACTCCTTCAAAAAAACCTTGGAAAAATCAAAACTGCAAGTATCAAACAAAGGGTGATCTCTCTGTCCAAAGAATTCAGGTCTGCCTCTTTCTTACATGTCAAACGAGACTTAAACATAGAGGTGGGCCCCTGCCCAAAGGATTATTTGTTTTGAACGATGTTAGGTAACATGTGTATCCCTTCTCCCCATCCCATGGAGGCCACACCCATTAGCATCGAAGGGGGTGGGCATTTCCCTACCACTTGTCAAATTTCATCCATGTAGAGGACTGGAGCAATAAAGCCCCCAAGTTTGCCTCCCTCCATCCATTTCATCGTTATGACAACAAGCATTACCTCCCACATTTGTCTAATTGATCCTCCTACATGCAATCCTTCCAAGCTCAGCCAATGGTTAATACTTGTCATATCATAATTAGGAACTGGATAGGTGAATGGTGCTTATAGTCGAGCCCAAGAGAATGATGTCCATGCTCAGCCTTGGAGATAATTCTAGTATTCATGAACTTTGCAATGGAGAACTATGAAGTCAATGGGCTAGAGCATTTTCAAAAGGCTAGTTCAAGAGACAACTTGATCCACTGTTGTTATTACTGCTACTTGTGAGGTGAAATGAAGAGTTTAAAGAAATGCCTGAACCACTTTGAGCTAGACAGAGAGGAGGCCATGCAACCGACCACCTCTATAAATCTGAAGGAGAAAAATGGGAAAAGGCCATGGCTTAACAGAGGAAAATAGAGTAAGAGACGAGAATAATGGAGGTAGAGACTCGAGAGGGCATATCCTGAGCCTTAGGGGCTTGGAAAAGGAACTGTGTTCATCTCTTATCCTATTACGAGGAAGACAGTTGGAATACTCTCCTTTATTGGATGCCCTCTTGGACCTTGTGACTCACATTGCTGATCATGTCAATCTTTCCCTTGCTGATGGCCTACCCAACTTCTCAGAAGATTCGTCTGTTGTTGCCTAGATTGATAACCATCTTTTACCCTCTTGGAAGAACTGAAGGTAGCTTAGCAACCCAGGTGTATAATGTTGTCGATGCCCCTTATGGGCCTTAATTTTTGTTTGTTCAATTGATACTTTGTCAAACTCTTTTTCTATTGCACCAGCTTAAAAGGGTATATCCCAATGTTGTCAGACTCTTTTTGGACCCCCGATTCTCATCAAGTTACCACTGAAAAGAGGTACTCCTGCAAACTCTTCTATAATACTCTCCACTCCTCAAGACTCGCCGACTCCTCTAAAACTTCTCAAGACTTGCCAAGTTCCTTTGGAACTTCTCAAGACTGTCAGATGAGTGGACAAAGCAACATAGAACAATCATCGATTTTCTTGTGGTTTTCCCTAAAGAAACCATGTTCTTGGAATCCATTAATGCATCTTCACATGTAAAGGATGCAAATCTGATATATTCATTGTTGGTAGATGTTGGGGAAGAAGATGAAGTTAAAACATTGTCCAAGTAATCATGGACAATGCTACAGATTATGTGGCAGATGGAAAATTGCTGTGTAAAATACCCTACTATTTTTTGGACCCCATGAGTTTCCCATTACATAGATCTAATTTAAGGACATAGGGAAGTTGGAATGGGTGCAAGATATTGTTCATGAGCGCAAGAGAATAACCAAGTACATTTATAACCATGCTTGGGTGTTGAAGCTTATGAGAGAGTTAGGGCAAGGTTAGTCACCCTGCCACCACACCCTTTGGCGCAAACCTCCTCTCCCTTCAAATCCTTTTGCAAGAGCACCAAGCATTGAGACGAACTTATTATGAGGACCAAAGAATCCATCCATCCTTATTATGAGGACAAGGGAGATCATGGATTTGAGTGATAACAATTGATTTGGAGTGTGATTGATGAGCATCAGAACAATACACTCAATCAGCCCATTCATGCTACAGGGATTTACCTCAACCCTGCATTCTCTTACACTTGTGGATTTAGATTTGATGTTGAGGTCATGGATGAATTCCTCACTTACGTTTAGAGGATGGTACCAATCCACAAGAACATGCAAGGATTTCCAAGGAAATGGAAATTTATAGGATGGTCGGTGGAACATTTGACTTTGACATGGCTATTCAAGATAGGAAGACCAAAATGCAAGGTAAGCTTCAATTTGTTTCAAGTTTCAATGTCTCTTCTTTCTATGTTTCGAGTTTCAATGCCTTTTCTAAGTTTCTTGTGTTTCTCTTATTTGTTTTAGAATCTTGGTGGACAAGCTATGGCAGAAGAGTGCCCCATTTGAAAAAAAATATCCAATTGGGTGCTTAGCCAAATATGTAGCTCTAGGACACAAGTGCAATTGGAGTGTATTTGAAAAAATACAATCCAAGAAGTGCAACAGGTTAAAAAAATTCAAATTCATTTTGAATTCATTATAAATTGTAATCTATTATTTTATGCCACATCACCCTCTAAATTATGTATTATAAATATATATTTATGATTATTGATTTATTATTTTATTATTTATGACCCTTATACAGGTTGGATTCCCAATGCTTTAATGACATGGTTTACTTCTACTACAATCTCTAATTGTGGGTCAAGCAACTTCAGAAAACCCCTGATGTGGAGGCCATCCTATCGGATGAGATTGACACCATTGCTACATGAAGGGTTGGCATTGAGAGGCCTATCATGGAATCAGCCCCTGATTGGTTATAGAAGGATGTAGCAGAGGAGAGGGAGGAAAAGTCGAGGCGGAAGTGGATCCAGAGCAAACAACTTCATTGGAGGGACTCTTGACACTGGGAGTGCATCAAAGCCACCATCTTTATAGACTTTGATAGAACAAGTTAGGCATGGAAATAGTACCAGTGACTCATGATGATGAGATACATTTATTACATTTTTTATGATATTTTGAGGCTTTGGAGTCTAGACTCAGGACATGATTCAATGGTGATCCATAATCATGTGATATATCACTAGACATCTTATATATCTTCTATATGACTTCTCTTTTCATATTTATGTGCCAATGCATTTAGTTGATGTTCTTGTTGCTTTAGATGTTTAAAATTTGGAAAAAACTAAATAGATTTGTATTTTTTAACTTTGCCTATATTTTTAGACTTTTCCCGAATGTTGTCGGTCTTTTCTTTTGTGGACCCTCATCTATGTTCGCACCTACATGACGTTTGCAACATTGATATTAACACTCCAATTATATTAGGAGTTAAAATTTAATAAAGTGATGTTAGTGTGTAATAAAAGCCACGAGACCAATGAGTGACCAACGTTAGAATAAAGAATCACTAAAATAAAGTGCTTGTCGTTTGGGGAAATTGGTATCCTGATTAACAGATGTATGGATCTCATTGTATCAATGATTCCATTGAATAAAAGATTCTATATTCCACTTTTCCCATCTATTTGATTCCTTTTTTTCTACAACATCCAGGTGACATTACATGTCATCAATTCGACCATTCAAAAGCCATTCAACTAGAAGCATTTTTTTCTAAGTTAGGTCTCTAAATTATATTAGTAATATAGAAAATAGTTTACAAAACATTCTTATTGATCCTTGCTTTCAAAGAGAGTTGGGTTGTAACTTGTCCAAAAAAATATTGTGGCTTATTTGAGATTATCCACCCTCAGAGAGGGATTTTTCAAAAATACCAATTATCATTGTTACCCACCAAAAGTGGGCGACCCCATAGGAGAAATTTTCTCCTAGATCTCTTCATTCGGCAGCCAGCAACCCCTGATAACCACCAGTGTAGCCGATGCATTGTGCCATTTGATCTCCACTCCTTGCATTAGTCATATGTCCCCTCGCCCATCTATCGAGAGCATATGCTAGAAGGTGGGCAATCCAACCCAAAAAGGTATGCTTTTCATTGTGCAATCGGGTGCCTATGCTTGTTTTTCCTTAAGCATTTTTGGGCATGGATTATTGGATGACTTGGAAGAAGGAAAGGTTTTGACCATGGCTCGACTCCTTCACCTTAAATCGGGGGTTAATCCTCAATCTTAGTCCCGTGGGATCTTTGTTGAGAAATCTAGGGCATAGCAATTAGGTGATTTCTCTATAATCGATAATTGCTTGTGAATGCTTTTTACTTCTTAGATTAGGATCTTCTTTTACTTATGGTATTAATGTTCTTTTTCATCAAACAGTTACGAATGCATAAACCATAAAGAGACAAGAGATACACAATGTAGGTTATTAACCAGAGCCAAAACATCTCCCACTTGAGAGGAAAACCCGAACAAATTCTTCTTCTTATAGAGACCTCAATTGACAAATACTAAGACCAAGAACCTTGACCTATTTGCCACTCCAAGACCAAGACACGAGTTCCCTTGATGAGATCCTTATTCAATGATAGACAACCTTCTGCTCCTTCCTTCTTCTCGGCTCCTCTTCAACTTCGGCTTCCTTCTACTTTAGACTTTCGACCTCCTTGAATTAGGTCTACAATCCTTGACCCTAATTCAGAAACCCTATCTTATGCATAAGACCTTTTCTTATGCCTTGATTTCCTTCGCTTTGGATAGGATATCCTTCTAGCTTGTCTCGGCCTCCCCTTTCGACTTGTACTTATCCCAATTCGGTTACCTTGGATGACTGTAACCTTCTCAACCTTACTGCAGCAGATGATCTCCTTCTTCTTCGCATGTGTGACAGCAAAATCACCCTAAAACAGACCCAAAAATGAAGCTAAGAACATCGCTCTACTTCCTTCTCCCTTCGTTGATGATTAGGCTTCCTTCTAAGTGATCCCCGCACTTCTAGATTTCAAAATTTCTTGACCAAAATCTCTTCTCCAAATGAAACTTGAACTGCCCTATTTATAGTTGTTTCCCAATCAATTAAGCCGACTTGAGTGAGGGTGAGCCAACATCTCTGTTGGAGGAGATCATGTATTTCATCTTGAAGCCGACTTGCTAGGAGATGCTTGTGCTTGTCTTGGCGGGTCTTTTGAATCTTTTAATGACTCATACAAGAATGTAACATGCCCAAGAAGGGTCTTTCATACATGACATTGACTCAAATTTGACTTTTATAACTAGATGACAAAACCTAAAGGTTCACAATGGGAACCTTAACTAAAATAAAATTTCTTGATCATGAAACCCATGAACCAAGTACTACAAAAATAATTTTATTTTCTTCTTTTCATCAATTACATAAAATCACAATTACATATGTCATTATGATGACCGAACCTAGTCACACTTTTCAACAATCTCCCCTATTGACCTATGGTTTTAGGAAGGCACTACTTGGGAAACCCCGATTTTGGTAGCATGATTTCGTTGTCTCGTTCCACATTTTTCACTCCCATTCATACATTACAAGCCCAATTTCATCATTTTCCTTCTTTGGGTTCACATGACCACTAGGTCCACAAGGCACTGGGGCACACCCCCTCCCCTTGTCTACATGTTTGGGTCAAGCATGGAAACATTGTCGCAAAGGTTGATGCAGCGAAAAGAACGTTAAAAGCATATCATGGCCACAAGCAAGAAACAAAAGAAAGAATATTATAAAATGCAAAATATGGTTGAGACATCTAAAATAGCACGTATAACAAATTCAAGCATGAGCTTTACCCCTTATTATGGCTATCACCCTAGTTCCTAGGGCCCTATGAGTGCCCCTGCATCATTACGGAACCCATGCACGTCCCAAGCCCTAGTGGGCGAAGAACTACCCCACCTTAAGGGGGTAATAATTGTTTACATCATACACAGCATGCTCTCCTTTACTAAAGCCCAAAAGCAAATATACAAAGAAGAAATCAAGAAAAGGCAAAAGGCAAATAAAGAAGGGTGGAAAAGCAAAGGTTGGGGTAACTCATGTATCCATGATTGCTCCCTCCTACATCTATACACCCAATATGTAGACATCCCTCATCATTGCCACCCTTGAACCCATGGCATTTGGCCATTAGACTCTTGTATCCCCATCCATATCATTATTCACATGACACCTATCAAATGAAGGATGTACCAAGGAACTGTCTTTCCCCTTTGGGGTTGGAAACACCTAATAGGGTTGTTTATTAGCCACCCCTACCTACGGAGGTAACACTATTACAAGATTGAAGCCCCAAATTTGGAAGGGAAGCCCACTATGAAGTCTCAATGTGACCTTGATAAACAAGCTTAGTTCACTTAGATGCACTAATGAATTATTGTACCTGATGGTGTGGATGCAACGCAAGACATTATATGTTATTGGCAGGTGGTTTCACCATGGGCTGGGCAACTTAATTGGGGCCCACAAGTCCACCAGAAGATCATATTGACAACATTGGGTGAAGCGTTGAGAGTCGTGGGACTCCCATCATGTGCAGAGCATCATTTCAAGCCATGGGCACCCTTTATTCACAAGATGATGCACTTGGACCAGTGTGCCCCAACCAGCTTAGCAATGATCACATGGTTTGGCTATTGATCCAAGGCCAAGAGGAGGTTTGTCTCACCCCTTGAGACATGGGAGCGAAAGCACCATTTTCAGAGCCCTCAGCATTAGAGCATTACAGGCTATTCCATCATCAAGATGTTGAAGAAAGTGTAATTAGGTTCGGTCTTCATAATGACATGATCTTTGTATTTGAAGTAATAAAAGAGAATAAAGTATCTTTGTAATCTTGCTGCATGGGTTTCATGAGCAAGAGGTGTCATTAGGTGAAAGACTTCTTCTTGATGTCTTTAGAATTTAGTTCTATGTCAAAGAATCATCTCATGAGTCCATGTAAATGTGTACAAGTCTTCAACTAGTGTAGAAGCCCTCCAAGACCAAGATCAATGCCTCAAATCAAGCCCCCTAAAGTCTGCAAGCGAAGCAATAAGGACACGATCACGCCGGCTACAAAGAAATGAATTAAAATGTATAAATACATGTCATGTCGGCTTGAAATAATGGACACGTCGGTTCATGAGTTAAGGTCGGCTTACATATATGGATAACCGTTGTAAATACCCAAGATGGGTAGACGAAAATGACATGGAAATATTCTGATGGTTCTGAGATTTCACATGGAAGAGGAGCCACAGTCATGAGACCGCAATCTAGACATGGAGCCGCAGTCAAGATATGAGGGTATCCACAATGAAGGAGCAACAGGACTTGTCTAAGGGCATCAGCAATTGAGGTAACAATCTCGCATTCCTCTCTCTCTAAACTCACATGGAGCAGATCCAAATCTAGGGCTTGACTGCACCTCGATTGGGTGTTAGGTGCAGTCACAGTAAAGATATGAGGGTATCCACAATGAAGGAGTCTAAGGGCATCAGCAATTGAGGTAACAATCTCGCATTCCTCTCTCTCTAAACTCGCATGGAGGAGCAAGTCCAAATCTAGGGCTTGCCTGCACCTTGATTGGGTGTTAGGTGCAATCACGGTCAAGACCTCGGATAACTGGAGCAATATAGACACAACAGTGACATGAGGTTTGGACAATCTCAGTGTTACAGTGTTGGGCTAATTTCACATGAATAAGAGCAGTCTTGACATCATACTCCTATAGCTACATAACTTCGGATGGAGATGGAACAGTAAGACAGTCATGCCATAAAGATGATCTTGGTATTACGGCGAAGGATATTCAGACATGTTATCTAATAGTCTCCGCATATGTTTATGTGTCTCGATGCTATACATAACCACATCAGATCTCAGTGTAATAATAAACTCAGTTACTATCTCAGTGAAAGCAAAGATATGGTCCTAATCTCACGTTAGATAATCTCAGTATAATGAGGAGGAGCAGATTCGCAGTACCATAGTCTTGACATAATGAAAAAGTAGCAGTGTTAAGGTCTTGGTGTCTCACCATGATGATGGAAGGATCTGATGATAGCACAAGTTATCTCAATCTATATTAATGCACAAATATGATGTTATTCCAGTTATAATCTTGTTCTTGTAGATCATAATCTCAATGAAGGCTACAGCAGTAATAATGGAGCAATCATGGTACAACAGTGACCTAGCAGGATGATAATCTCAGCAGTGCTTAACGAAGAAAATTGATAGCTTGGTCTTGGAGAGGCAGATTATGTCAAGGGTCATGGTCTTGGTATTTGTCAATGAAATCTCTATAAGCAGAATTTACACATGGGTTTTCCTCTCCAAGAGGGAGAGGTTTTGGCCCTGGCAGAAAGCCAATTACTCGTGTTCTTGTCTTTTTTGTTTTGATAGCAATTTGATGAAGTTAACATACACATACTAATAATGAGGTAAACATCAAGCTAAGATAAATTGTTTAAATACTTCACAAATTGTTATCATGCAATGAAGAATCACCTTAATTATGCATACCCTAGATTCTTCAACACAAGAGACTCGTGAGACCATGTTTTATGGCCCCAAACCCAATTTGGGGCCCCACATGATGACTTGCATGGAGAGTTAAGGGCCATCCCCTAGTTCGTAATCTATGGAACCCTCTCACACATTTTGGCACCAAGAGGACTCAAGGTGGCCCTCCAACGGCCCTACATCAGCATGACGTCAACAATTCGGCTAGCATTTGGATGGCTAATTCATAATTTGTAAAAGCTACTTGGTTAGCGTGTGACCAAGGGATGTATCTTGCCCATTTTTATAATGATTGGGGGATTATAGGCTAAAATCAACCTAGTAGGACTTATATAAATTAAACTCAACCTCATTTGTATTGGATCATCATCACACTTGGGAATTCCAGCCTTCTTGGCAAATTTGCACTTTTTCTTTGGTTGATCTTGGATGCATTTTGATATTTGGAACTGAAATTTGACCACCTTTGAGCTACCTCTTGAATTGTAGATGGATATATCATGTTGTCATCTTGTAAGTGCTTTACATTGAAGTTTTTCTTTTGGAATATGTCTAATGTATGGAATTGTTGCAACTAGGTTAATGCTATTGTGCCCTAATTTAGTGAAGATAATTTTGAAAGTTATTTGATTGACAATTGCATATGTTATTCATTGTATGGCAAATGATGAATGTTCCTAGTGGATGAAATATTGTTTTTCTCCATAAAACTCCGTAATTCTAGGAGTGGGTAATTGTTGAGGGTTGGTAGCTAGGGCATCAATTCTTGACCTCCTTAAGGACGATTTTGGCTCTAAGGCATCTAGGACTCCATATGCCCAAAGGACAAGGCATTCGTCCAATCCATTTGGTGATCAAATCTCTTTCTCTCCATAATTTCTCCTTCTAAAATTTTGGTCCCCTACTCTTAGACGGCTAGGCTAGGGCATAGAGCGAAATTCTCTAGAAAGTGAAAAGGTGGATTCTAGGAGCATAGACTTCAAGCTTAGGGCCTTATCTACAAGCCATCAAAGTTTCGCAAGTATCCCATTGGTTTTCATCCATAGAATCTTGTGCCCTAAGAGGGAAACCCTAGCTTGCACTTCTTTGACTTGGGGACTTCTTTGAAGGTTGTATGAGCTTAGTATTCAGTGGAGTAAATCATCAAAAGCTCTTTCTTCTCTCGGGCCTTGACCTTGTGAATACCTATTACCATTAAAAAACCTCAAACCCTAGGTCTTGTGCCTTCATTTCTAGGGCTTTTCTTAGACAGCAATTTGCTTTTTTAAAGCCCCGTGCCTTTATTGAGCCTCTTTTTCAAATGAGCTCTAACTCCATCACCTCCTACCTTCAAACTTAGAATATCTAGCATAAGTGCTCGTAAACATACCGAGACTCCTCCCATCGATTGAAAGTTAGTAAAGAGCAAGGGATACTAGTTGTGGTGAAAGTGGGCCATTGTCCCATTGTTAGCACTTAGTCTAGCTCTTTGTCTTGTAAGGTTCCCTCTCCAAGGCCTGCTAAATTTTGTGGTAACAGCCTCCAAAAAGCAAGCATGTCTACCTATGACCTGACTATAGCATTTTACAAGATTTAACATAGTATCTATTTAAAACTTAGTTTTATCATGAGGAAACTTGGGATTATTGATTTTTTGTAGCATCGAGAGGTGTAACTGCATGCCTAAGTTGGTCTTGAAGAAAAATCAAAATAAATTTATTTTTGGGGCATCAAGTTGCCCCAGGAAGACAAGTCAACCCAGCCACATGAAACGGTGTGTCCCTTGGGCTAATTCACCCACATTCGACTAGTATATATACATGATGTGACACTTCACTTTCATCATCAATTGTTCAACATCCATCCTCTTTCTTCTAGAGCAGCCACACGTGTGACAAAAAGAGGCCAAGTTGATTGGAGTTTGATCGAGTAATCAGTTTGAACATTGACCAGAGTCAACTGTAGTGTGTATTTGACCACAAGAGTAGACCGTAGTTGACCGCAATTTGACTAGTGTTAACTTCAGTGAATTTGGCTAGTTTGACCAGTGTTGACTGTTAGTTTTTGTAGCATCGGATGTGTTCTAGTCATGAAATTTTATGGAGAGGCTAGAATACATGAGATCTCCAAAACCCGGAAATCGTTTATGGGAATTCTGCCTAGAAGTGTCTCAATTAGATTATTAACCAATTTTTAAATATTTCCTAAGTCTAAACTTAGGGAATATGGTTAATTGATCAATATTAATTGAGATAAGGCGTGAATCATTTAGAAACTCACACGAATCGACCCAGAAATGATCCTAGCAATTGATTAATTTTTAATCTTGGTCATTTGTGCTCCAACAGTGGATTATAAAAGAAAGTCGATGTGGTGATGGAGATCATCCAATGCAGATACTCACTTTCCCAGGAAATTTGATTTTCTTAGTAGCAGCAGCTCATTAGAGAAGATAGAGCCAAAGAGTGAGTCGAAGGAAGGAAGGTCGAAATCTTCAGAGGGCCAACATAGGGACTGCGCAGAGACTGACACAGGCATCTCAGTGCAGAGGTTGGGAAAGTTGTTTAGGAGGCAGAAAATAGTTGTGGGGTGAGAGAAAATTTTCACCATATTTTTGCCAGTGTTTTCTTCAGATTAGATTGTCAGTTGAGCATCTAAATTATTGTACTCAAAATTGTTGTTAAACATTAATAATAAAACCCTCATCTACTGCACCGGTTTCCCAAGTTGGGTTTTTTTAGGGACAATTGTCCAAAAAAAATTGTGTCAATTTTATTGTGCGCTAGAATTTCTCAGTTTTTAGTATTTTATTTTCTACAGTATTTTTATGGTGAAATTGCCGCTATGATTTTATTTGTCACAGTTAATAAACTGCAAAATCAATTTCTGAGTTAGAAGAATAATCTCCAGTAGCTGCAATAGATAAAATTTTCACATTGACTTGTTGGAATTTGACCAAGTTTGACTGGTATATTGACTTGGATTTTGGCACAGATTTCTACAAAATTTGGATTTGTAAACCTTACTGAAGAATAATTTCTCCTAGAAGAAAATTTGTTAGGTTTTCTCCCAAGGTTGGGTTTCCCAACGTAAAATTGTTGTCTCTACTGTGCATGGTTGTCCTTCTCTAATTTTTACTATTTCCACTGCATTTATTGTTGATATTTTCTATGTATAATTGCTCAATGATATCAATGGCATGAGATAAATTGATTAAAGATCATTAGGTAGTAATTATTCGATAAGAAAATTGTTTTCTTTTGCTCACCTTGTAGAAAATTCAACATGGTATCAAAGCTTTGTTGAAAGAGCAGCGATTGAAGTCGACCTAAGGGACAAGTGTTCAGTAGCTTGATTGGTTTTTGGACCTCTTGTCAAAATGGCACCAAGTCTCAAAGTTGAAGACAAGTTAGATGGTGCCATAAACTTCGGATCTTGGAAAACCAAGTTACTCCTTATCTTGGAAGAGAATGAGCTTCAAGATCATGTCAAGAAAGTTATTCAAGGGCTAGAGGGAGCTGAGGAGAAAGCCAAGTATAAGAAGAATGAATCCAAGGTGAAGAGAATCTTGGTAGATTCCATAAAGGACCACTTGATTCCTCATGTTACTGCATTGAAGACTACCAAGGAAGTACATGCTACTCTATTAGGATTGTATGAGAGCAATGATACTAATACGAAGTTAACCTTGAGAAATTATCTTTGTAATGTCATGATGACTAGATCAGATTTTGTTGTCTCGTATCTTATGAGTCTCCCAAATCAGAGATAAGCTTGTAGCCATTGGAGATAACATTGACAACACAAAGCTAGTAACATTGACTCTAAATGGATTTCCTTCCTCATGGGAGCCATTTATTTAGGGAATTTGTACACAAGAAAATTTGCCTACGTTCGATAAGATATGGACTGATTGTGTCCAAGGGGAGACCAGATAGTTGTCCAGGAATAGCTTGCAGGATCTGTAGAATGAAGAAACTCAAGCTCTTGCATCTCATACAAGGAAAGGAAAAGGAAGAAGGAACTTTGGAAAGTTTGATAAGAAGAATACAGGTAGAAGACCCGCTCTTGTTTAGGATCAAAAAAAAAGATATGTCAAAGATCAAGTGCTTCATTTGTCATGATTTAGGACACTATGCCTTCCAGTGCCCTGAGAAGAAAAGGAAGGGAAAGCAGCATGAATCAGCAGCCAATGTTGATGATGATGATGAAAAGCATCCACCTCATAAGAAGTCAAAGGAATTCTTCCTTTAGGAACTACTACCAGTACTTTTTGTGGATATGCCTCTAAGCACATGACAGGTTTCCAAGTTTCTCTTACATATTTATAAGAGAGGGAGTTGACAATCCTTAGCAATTTCTTCCTTAATCAAGAGATAAGTACTTCATATTTTTCTGGATTATTATTAGTATTTTCGTTTTTTTGGTCGACGTCTTGTCCTTGTATTTTGCTTGGTTATAATTTTTTTCTTCCATGGCATCCTGAGTGGAGTTTTGCAGAAAGGAAGAATTGTGGAGACTACCAATGCAATGATTCATGCAGTAAATGGCAACATCGAGAAGTATAAAGCAAGTTTATGGCAAGAGGGTTCTCCCAAAAAGAGGGAGTGGACCATAAGGAGATTTTTACTCCAGTGGTCAGATGGTCATGTTATTGTATGGCCCAAGAGCTTGAGCATAGCTTAGCGGGAGTGATTGATGTTGGAGAGGGAGGATTGTATAGATTGTACATCCAGCCTTTAATTTTTCTATATGTCATACCATTTCAAAGAGCATACCATCTCACTACATAATGTCCACTTTAGCTCTTAACTTGTTGCCATGGCCTAGATATGAAGACTACAAGTGTTGTTGAAGTAGACGGTACAACCATAGTTCATCACTCTAACTCATAAAAGACATGTCTTCATGGATTGGTGCACGTGGTGCAATATCTTCTACCAAATTATGAAATTTGATCATTTTTTTCAAAATATTTATTTATTTATTTATCCCTTTCCTAAACTTTGGCCTACATACCTTTGTATGTTTGTATCATTGTTGCGTGATATCCCCATTCTTGAGCCAAATTTCTCTATGCATTAGACTTCATATTTCTTTGGAGTCATCAACTATCTCAGCTGGGTATCTATCAAAGGTATAGCAATGTGTGCAATGATTGTCCAACTTTCCTAACTATAGTCTAAACATGGTTTTTCCCCCATCTTAAGATGTCCTTCACAGGATAAACCTTCCCCATTCATGCAATGTTCTTGTTAATAGGTAAAGATTTTTTATGTCTCTATCCAAAATTTTGAATTCTTGGGCGTCTAAATCATCATCATACTTGATATGTCCTACTTGGAAGTGGCCTAGATGTCCCCCATCAAACCCTTCTATGTCCCAACCTCTCTCTTTAGCTTGGACATCTCCAACATTCTTCATCAAACAAACAGTGGTTGTGGCCACTACTCAAAGTGCATTGATCATCAAACCAATGGGTGTCCTCCTCCACGTCTCATCGCTCTACTGTTTTTTCTCATTCTTATCCTCCTCTTCAGTAGTCTCTTGTTTATCATCGTGTAATTTCCTCTTTTCTTCCTTTGTAACTTCTATGGTGCTAAATGAACCTTCAACAATGGACGCCTTAGGCATTTGTCCTTTGTCTTTCTTCTACTTTAATCTTTGTTTCATCTTCTTTCGAGTGCTTAAGGGGGCACTTTCTATCATTGTCGAGACTTTTCCACTGACATCACCCTCTTGTTGTTTTAATAAAGCCCTATACTTGCATTTCTTTTGGACTACGTTGGCTCTTTTATATGTTTCGTTCATCTATTCAAGAGTCATGTCCTCTCAACTTATGGCTCCTTTATCATTTAGTCCATGTCTTTGTCTTCCTTTGTCTAGGGCGCACAACAACTGTGATTTATGTAGATTGGTCTTCTACAACCAATATTCTACTCCTCCTTGTCTTTTTTCGCTTCCTAAGAAAATTATCATCCTTATTTCCTTCAAGTTGTTTTCATTTTTGTGGGTCACTATCTCCTCCTTACTCCGACTCATGTCTTTGGAAGTGGACTTCAACTTATTGCCTTGTCCACCACTAATGATGTTTAACCATCTCTTCAAACTCCATTACCTATTCTTGTATTCTTTCTATCCTCGCAAGCTTCAATAGATGACTTCCTCATCAACAACCTTCTATAATAGCACTACTAATCAGTACCAATACTAAAATATCTCACATTGCCTTTTACTTCTCTCCTTCAATTATTTCACATAGTCATCAATCTCCTAGCACACTTGATATGTGTCGTGATCAACTTCTTTTGATGCACATGCTTCACATGCTACCAATACTATAACAGATTTGTTAGCACCTTTTATTTGTACCTCACCTTTATTTGTATCAGAGACATGGGGAACATCCTTAGGCAACCATGGTGTAATTGTGGTTGCTTTAGCCACATCTCTATCCATGTTGGGAGTTCTTCATCCATATAAAAGGCCTCAACTATATGAAGAATTAGAGGTCTAATAAAAATTAATGAGTTTCTTTTACATGTCTAACTTCAAAATAATAGAATTTAAATCTATCGTGTAGGTGGCTTTAGCCAAATCTTCCATCTTTATCTTCTTGTACCTTTGTCCCCAGTTTTAACAACAACTAGTATGGACTCTTCTTTCTCCACAACAATGTGAAATGATCATTGGTTTTTGATATTTGTCCCATTGGGCTTTGGACAACTAAAAATTGTTCTTAAACAAAATATTAGCAAAGCTACGAGGTTGCTAGAAAATCCCAACTACACATAGGAGTATGTGAGGTGTTGAAACTAGTCCCTTGCTTCTTCAATTAGTAACCATCCTTAGGTGGCTAACCTTTGAACCTTTTCCTATGGCATCTTTCAAATTTGTCTAACCTACTCAAGGACATCGTCCTTAGTATGTTGGTAATGTCTACGTTGGTTCCTCCATCACATAGCCAAATAATGGAAAGGATTTGGCAATATTTCATTTTCTATGTGTCAATAGGAGACTATGGGCAAAAGTTTGTCAACAACGATCCAAAAGAGAGATGAATACATAGAAAAATCAACAAAGGGCCTATTTCTTATCCATGGCAATTATCATTGAATTTATATAGTGATTATCTCAAACCAGTACATCTATAATCCACCATTACATGCCTGTTTGATAAGCTAGTGCCACTAAGTGGTCCAATCCTTGGAATCTTTTACAAAAACTATTTTGGAGAATAATTGAACAACTTTCTAGATAACACCATAAAAGATTTGTTGAAATTTGATTTTCACAAATAGCTCCTTGGACATGGTCCATTGGCTGTGTAGCTACTTTGCTAATTTGGGTTGGTTGTTGATTCTTCAACATGCTTGGTTTGTATCCCATACCTCCTAACAAACTAGAATTTTGAAAACACAAACATTGACTTGAAATAAATCTTGATCACCATTTCAATGGGAGTATTAACAATGCGAGTCTAAATGTCATATTGATGAATGATGAAATATAACAGCTCCTTAATTATAACTACTCTAGGTATGCATTCCACTTGATACAATGTTAACATCAATTAGTGGTGGCGCTAGACATTCTTCTTTTCCCTTATGGCCAAATAATGCCATTTTCACATCAACCTTGTTGATCATGTCACCTATTGGCTTGCTACTTGCAATTCTTTTATATCCTACATAGCTAAAGGTTTTGATACGACTAGTCATTGTTTCAAAGTTTGTTTCATTGTGTGGCCCTAGTGCAATACTTCCCAATTATAGTACTAGCTCACTCGAATGCTTGCAAAGGCACTATGCTCTTTTGCTCATCAAGTTCTCAACATTCAATGGTGAAAATATATGTGCTTTTGTTTGAAATACTCTTTTACCTCTCATTAATATGATGTACAATACACATCGACTTGTCAATCATGCTTTATCAGCCTCAACATTCACCAAATCAAGTACAACGCGTGTGATATATTTGCATTAATGTGGAGGAATAGTGTACATTCTATGAACAATTACTTCATATCTTTACTAGTGTTATCAATACTTCCTCAAAGATGTCTATGTTGTCTTGTTCTATTGGCCCAATTGTTGGTTTTCCTACACATGAATGTTGTTTATTACTAGTGGTGATGTATCATCCCATCAACCATTCATTACTTTGTGTGAAGTTTGTATCATGGCTTTGAATAGATGTCATTGTTCCATCACATAATGGATGCTTATGAATTTATTGACATCAATTCCATAGATGGGGTCCATGTGTATTGGACAAGTCATATTTACTGATTACTTTGTGTGAAGTTTGTATCATGGCTTTGAATAGATGTCATTGTCCCATCACATAATGGATGCTTATGAATTTATTGACATCAATTCCATAGATGGGGTCCATGTGTATTGGACAAGTCATATTTACTGTCACTAGTCTTGTCCATGTCCATAACCCTACAAGTAAGTAAACCCCTCTAACTATGGCCATCCATGTGGCCTTATGATTATCATCTCAATTCATTAGCCATACCCCTATCTGACCCTCATGATGTCCACCCTTGGTTTCTAAATGGGTGTAATAGCATAATGATCTTGGAAACTGCGAAAGATACATAGATTATTTCCCTACACAAACCTTGAGACATGCTTTGTTGCAGACCTTGATATTTGTAGCACACCTTTTCTGGAGCAGACATTGACACTTGTTTTGACGCATATCTTTGGAGCAGGGCTTGAAGTCTAAAGGAACCCTTGAAAGCAGAGATTGACGTCTTGATAAGTCTTGAAGCAAACCTCTAGTGAAGTTGTGGAGCAGAGTTTAGCTTGAGAGGCAAGTCAAAGGCAAAGCAAGGGATCTAGCATTAGTAATCTGAGTATTTCCAACATCATGTACATTCATCTATGTGATGGTATCTCTCCTACTTAGTTGCAAAACATGTCAAATTGTCAATTTATCAGTGATGTCACAATTTTAAAAGATGTTTACACGAAAACTAAAGCCATCCTTAAAAATCATGATTTTTTATGTAATGATTTTTGCCCATTTTTGGGGGATTTTTTCCTCTGTATTTCTAATATATCAAATTCATGACCCTTGACGATTTTTTGCTAATGTTTATATTTGCAACATTGAGATTTCAACAAGCTAGATGGGGACAATTACCATCTTTGTCCAAGAGGACAATTCGACATCCATCACTAATAGGATATATTCCAATTGTTCTCTACTCAAAGGGACATTTCAAGTGGGAGCAACCCTTCTCGTTGTGTTGAAACAAAAGCTAATGTTCGATGTCCATTTTGAAAACTAAAATATAGTTCTTCACTTAGCTATGGATAAGGACTTGGACAATTTGCATTGTACTCATGCAATGAATTCGTCTATATGTTGGTATTATTCATGTCATGAATCCCCATTAGGTCCTTTATAGTGTTGTTCAAGTCCCAGTGAATCTACTTTCCTAATTGTAACTTGTGCACCCAATGACAATCTCGATGATTGGTTTCCTCATTATCATGAACTCTTTATTGGTGTCCTAGGTTTTTAATCTTGTTCTCTAATATTTGTTTCATTTGGGGCTTGAGCATAACTTTTTGGATTAGTCAACCATACTTCACCAAAGGTCCTTCCTATCTCAACCCAGACAATGATTCCACAAGAAAAAGTATCCTTGTCTTCACACCTTGGAATAGGATCCAATTCAATATGAGTTGGAGCTCTCCACCACATTGAAATTTTGGAGCCATTGTAGACAAACCTCTTTCCTTTCCAATGTCTCAAGCTTCAACAAACAAATGAAAATTTCAATGACTACATCCCTTTTACCATAATATATCTCCCTCAATATTGCTTTCATCCTCAAGTATCCTTTTATCAGTATGGGCTTTGTCAATTCATCCTTAATAGTAGTTGTCCTGAGGAACCATTAAAGCCTTTGCAGCCATTTCCAATTCGTGATAACTCTTGTTAATTTTAGATAACATTGGTATGTTCTATGCTTTAGCACAATTTACTTCAATGTTTCTTATCAACCCAATAACAAATTCCAATTATCATCAATAGCAATCACATTAACTTATACACATTGACAATAAATGCAGATAGAACATAAAAACGTATGTAGAAGACAACAAGCGAAGACAAGAGGATACAAGATGTGGCGGATGCCAGGGACAAACCCAAATGTGGGGAAACCCTTTGATCAAATCTTCTTATTATTCTTCAATAGTTCAGCACAGAGAGAGAGTACAAATATAAAGTCCAAAACAGATCTGCCTAATCAGCAGTCAAATCAACGCTAACCAGAAAGTCACCAGTGGTCAAAGCTGCCCCAAAATGTCCTTCAATCAGCAGTCCAATTCAGCCCTCAAATCAGCTCAAATTCTTCAATCAAACCCAGTTAAAGGAGAGAGAAAATCTATTGTAATTTCTGCAATCAAACATGAAGTCAACACTGGTCAAACCACTCCAAATGCCTCGATTTTTGTGCCAATAAATGTGGCCTAGAAAAATCGAAATTCTGGCCCAAAAACCGGGGTCAACACTGCTCAACTCCCCTTGGTCAACGCTCTAAAATTTCAGCCTGATCTGCCCAAACTCAGCCTCTTGCCACACATGCAAAATAGAGAGAGCGCTGCCCAGCCACACATGCGAAGAAGAAGAGAGAAGCCTCCAATGTTGTACAACCCAATCAAGAGAGAGAAGTTGTGATGAGATGATGTCTAAATGAGGAAAAAGTCTCACCTATTTATACCCTTCGTTGAGGATGAAAAGACACATATGTTGGGCTTCATGAGCCTACTTTTGACTGGAGCCGACCTTGACAATTTGTCCATAGGAGAAATATATTCATAATTCCATTTCTGCTTGTCAGAATGAGATGATCTTTATATCAAAATTGTACCTCTTTGAAAGAGGAATCTAATGCAATAATCATCTCCATCATATGAGTTGTCCTAAGGTGGAATTTGGCCCTAGTTGCCAATTTTAACGCTCCCTCTCAACTAGGGAGAATTCCACCTGCCAATCCATCATCATGCAACCTGTCATCCTGTACCATCATGCCATCACTGCTCTACTCTGCTCTACTGAATCATGAAGTAATAATGAAGAAGTGATCGAGAGTGTATCATACCACTCTCCACTGACTAAAGTCAATCCTTGATCCCAAATCAAGTTGTTGAACACTATGCATCCTAGTCATAGGTAGTACAGCAGTACACAATGCATCCATTAGTAGCACTATGGTCCCTAACAAGCTTTTCCCAACTCATTGGCCAAATAAGAGGTACTTCCCATGAGTCCCGGACCCTATGGGTAGGATGTGTCAGGGCATCAGCAAGAGAAGGTGAACCACTCATCCTATGTATATGTCAATTGTGGGGGAAGGACTCACCCTACACACATGTCAACCATAATGGGGTATCACATGGGAAGGTGAACCACTCACCCTGTATCCAGCGAACCACTAGGGGAAGGTGAACCACTCACCCTATAGTCGCTCATAGCTAGCTCCAATAAGTACCCCACGCCCCCAAGCGCTGAACCACCAAGGGAAGGTGAACCACTCACCCTATGGTCGCTCATAGCTAGCTCCAATAAGTACCCCACGCCCCCAAGAGCTCCCAGAGCTCCGTTGTAATGTCCTAAATGAAGAAAATTTGGAACAAACCCTTCCCTTATAATTATCATTCACTTTAAATAAAATTCCATTCAGAAACAGAAGATTGCCATGTAAAATTTTACAACATAGAACACGCAAATAACGATGATGAGTAGAAGGAAATCTCAGCTTTATTATATCAACCAAAAACAGGAGTACATAACAATATGAAATAGTTGGAAATAGCTGAGAAGCTCAAACAATTACTACAAACTAGATCTGGCCTCAAAAGGGATCTGCGATAGCGCTAGATCTGCCCTCTCAAAATGAACATGCAACCAATAAGAGCTCTTGTGAATTCTAAATGAATCCGCCAAGGGGAAATGGGTGCTCGCCTAATCTCTCTAAATCACCCGAGGGTTTGCGTCTTGGGGCTACCAATGGAGTAGAGAACCAGGTTCTCAACCTCTCATACAAGAAACAATATCAACTCCAAGATATCCTTCAATGGTCTCCTCCTCTTTTATAGATATGATAGATCCCTCTAGAACCTCCCATTTTATTTTATTTTAATCATGGAGCACTTTTCCCTCTTTTATTTTAATTAAAATATTCTTTTTAATGCGGGAAAATGGTAAATTGGCCATCTTGCCTCCCCAAGCCACTAAAACTCTCATCTAACCATCCCATCATGTAGATCTTCTCATTCCGGTTCCAACGAGCTATTACAATAAGGTGTTTTGCCATGTATTCCTCCTTGAATGCCACCTTAAGTGTAATTAATTGAATCAAGCCCCACTAATAACTAAGTTTTCTGAAAGTTGTCGAAATGTGTTGGAACAAAAGGCAAATTGTGCGGATGATGGAATATACCAAGCGAATGCCATCAAACCTCATAGAAACTCCTCAAAACTTCCTCAGGACCCCCGATGACATAAACTGCTCCACTAACTTGGCCATCCCTTGTGCTGGAAATCCACCCTGGCTGCACTATGAAGAAGAATAAAAATGGGGACATGACAGTCCTTTTGCCCCAAGATTGCTTGCGCTCAAGCAATCCAGATCTGTGGACCAATCTGGTGGCCCAATGTAATTGAGACCTGATGCTTGGATCCCATACGAACTATTGGTCCACGTCACGCCTCCAAGCAATCGAAACATGACTGGATCCTTCAATACCTGGATCCCAATGTCACCAAGGAGGAGCATCAATGCTCCATGGCTCCTGTTGTGTTATAGCTCCAACTGTGAATGTTGCCCCACCAACCGCGTACCAACTTATCACTTCTCTCCAATCCAACCCTTGGCATAGACCAAGGCCAATCTCATCAGGCTAATGCCGTGTTGAAATACTGATGAGTGGCCATCCTATACCCTGCTGCCAACTGAAGCATGTGATATCCCTCACCTTTGAGGGCTCTTGCAATACAATGCTCCTGACTAAAAATGATACTCCATCAAAAAGATACCATATCATGATCTCCCGCCAATTTAAGTCACATACTCCGGTGCAAGGAACAAGTCTACTATGTTGATGTTGGTCCATGCTGAACTCATGTTGCTCTACATGGATGGACAACCATATCCAACGAGAAAATCTTGTTTCTCTCCCTATAATGGGTACAAGTAACCAAACTATGCTGCAAGCCCTGTCTATGTACTCTTGGAGAGGGCTACTGCTTGAAAAAGTTGTAGCTCGGTTGACTGCAACTACATCTATTTGCACCTCACCAATTGGTAGACCCAAAGATATATGCACTACCATCTCCCTCGCCTGATAGGAAACTCCACGCCCCTCCAGTCCACCAATCTCCTACCAAATTGTCATGTTATACTCCGACATCTCCTAAGGACAAGTGTCAACGAATACCGTCACCCGGCCAATTGTCTGTACATTTGTCTACTTCTCATCAACGGTTGACGCCAAGGGTGGTTGCTTATCCTCCATCATCACAAGTTCAATATGAGCCTCCAACTGGCCCTCCCTAGACGGCTCACCATGCATACTGAGCACATCATCCTCCTCAGCTGATCCACCATATACTGCTCATGCTAAATCACCACTAGTGACTCATCATCATGAATCTCTCTCCTAGGACCCACTAATTGCTCATCATATGAATCTGGCCTGCTGTCAACGACTCTACATGACTCATGCTCCTCGGAAGCATCCTCGTACGAACCCATGGACTCATCCAAAGACGCATCCTCACCCTGATGGTCAAAAGGAATCTCAATCTACTCTACCTCCGTCATCGCCTCAATGTCACTCAAACATGAGTGGTCAAGCCCCCAAGGTTCTTTGTAAATGAAGCAAAGATCCTTCCTCCTCAACTCATTCTTGTTGCATGATCCATCAAACCTGAGCAGCTCCTCCCTGGTTAATTATCTCTTGAACAACCCAATGTTATGCTCAACCAACCATTCGGCTAGCTCATAAGCAGTAGGTGAGACCAGTTGTTCTCTCCTCCAAACAGACAACAATCGAGACTGCAACTCCCGACAAATGGCATCACGACCTCTCATACATGAGGACAAGATGGATTGCATGTGTTCTATGACTCTGTTAGGATGATGTTTCCTAATGTTGAAGAAGCATTGGAACATCTGTAGGATCAAATTGTCACACTCCAGATCAAACAGGATCTCATAAGTCCTAGTCATGGCCATAATTTTCAGAACTTGAAGCTTCTTCCCAAATGTAGGACCTGCACTGTTGTCCAAGTCCTGAAAAGTCTCTATCACCAGTGTGACAACTCTCCTCATAACATCATCATTGTCAGTAGCTATCGGGGCGGTTAGTCTCATCATGTTACTGAGACAAGATGCAATGGGAAGTCTAACCCCTTCACATGGTTCCTCTAAGAACTTGTGTTGTATGAGAGCAAGTATTGTTGGTTTTAGAGCCCAAATTAGTTTCTTCCCTCCTAACTGGCTCACTTTGGAAAGGAGTGCATCGAGTTCATCAAGTTTGAAGAGAATTTTCCATTCAACCCTCATGTGTTTCAAATCTGTCCCAAGTGCAAATATTTTGTGTCCTATTTCTTGCCCCTTCTACACATCCTTGGGTTGTTCTTTCTGAAGAATGGTATAGACCCTTTTTGAGAAAGGTTTGTCGTTTGTTGCTGCTGGTTTTTTAAGGGAGTTTATAAACATTCTATCCATGTTTGGGCTTAATGATGACAAGAATTTCAAGTTGATTTCCACAAGAACTTGACAACACAACAATGGCATACAAGAATGGCTAGCTGATGCAATATACAGATCTTATGGCATGAAAACTTAATGAAACAAACTACTCAACTTGTTAATGCATCACAGACAGTCACCTATAGTACTTCCTATGACAAATGCTCTTGACAACTCATGACTCAACTTCAGTTACTAAGACTGACACTCAACATTACAATGGTTTTGTATCCACACAAAGCATGTTTACAAGCTCAACCCTGCAACAAATATTGTAAACCCACTACTAATTGTCAGGCAAGAAACATTAGCATCAACCCTTCCTATCAATAGTTTGACCACCTCCAACATACTTTCCATGTCTCAACATTATACTCACATCCAGTGATTCTCGTACAAGTTATGGAATGTTAAACATTTAGAGGCAGAATTAATAACAACAGAGACAAATATTAGCTTGATTGAAGAGTATGGAGAAAAAGGTTGGAACCTGGAACCTTTCTTCAAAAACTATTGAATGACCCAACATAGACTTTGAAAGCAAGATTCACTATCCTTGTACATCCAATAGTAGCAGTTAGCAATGTAATAAAGAATCCCATAATACATAGTGAATTTTCCGAGGCAACAACCACTTGTTCTTGTACCAAAATCCCTTGCAGCTATATGACGAATCACATCCCTCCAACATGATGTGTCTCATTCTTGGTCCAATAATTGTCACCATAATTCCGCGTCCCAACAATGACACATACGCTGACTATCTGGCCTCCATAAAGGAACTCGTCAATGAATGTCAGGCCCTGCACGAACCACCAAAATCGCATGCATGCGTAAACAGTGAACTCAATCGTTTTCGATTTTAATCGGTTCCGACCGCTGACTCGGGCTCTCGTTCCAAGTAAACTCCACCAAACATCACAAGACAGATGTACAATTCATCACCAGATATGAGTTGGACCTCCGCTACAACAAATTTACACAACAACAGTGAGCGAATTTCCAGATCAGCTACAGAAGTTGCCACACATGCCAAATCGCAACACAACAAAATGGTTCACTGTTCACTAGATTTCAGCTTCCAGAGGGTGACGTCAACACTCAGATTGACCCTTGTAAATTTGTTCGCGGAGGCAATTTCTATTCACGCCATGCACCAGATTGAAATCCCAGTAGTCGACACGTCTAATTTCATGAAATTTTATTCATGCAGCCCCCATGTACCAGCAGTGAAAAATACAAGATGGTTTTCTCAACAAATTCAACCTTTAACACCCACTCTCATCAATCCCTGTAGACATGCTTACCAGTTGCTCGTATATATTTTATTAGACTCCAGATCGCACTATCACAGCGCAGCACATTAATCATGGGCGAATACAGGAGTCATAGCAACAATTCAACATTGCATGACGCTTAGCACAGTAGATTTGAGATTGTCCTGCGGACTAATAATTTCAGCCCCTCACATAAGGAAATCTTCGCCCAGTGACAATGCTCTTGGCCTCGTTCATTCAATTGATCCACTGCGGGCTACTAATTTCGTGTTGAAACAAACTCGGCAAATCGCTCACCCGCTCTGTGCGATTACTTCTTCCAAAATCAACCCGATATGCCTGTCACACATATGGATCTGATCATTACCGATTTGAATCCATCTCTTGGCTCCTCGATCTCCTGGAGAAACCATGAACTTCAAAATTAATTTCGCCCAACACCAATCGATGGCAGAGGCGGCGGTAAAGTATATCACAGTAGGGGTGGCAGGCAACTTGACTCCCACGTTGTCCGCAAATCAAATTGGACCACTCGGAATTTTTTTTCTAGTGTCTATGCGATGATATCTCGTCCCCACCGCTAAAGAACTCAATTTCCAATAGTCAAAAGATCAATATCACATCCCTGAAAATCTTGACGACAATGCACAAAAAAATGCAACTCAACCTCCAAAGTACAGCCGAACTTTTAATACAAATCACTCGACGACTAAGAAGAAGCAATTCTCGACCTTCTCGATTCGATCCAACTATCGCACTAGGGCTCCATATCTAATTAATTCGGCTTCGACAATGAGTTGAAAATAAGCTTTCAAGGTTTCGATCCTTCCAGTGGATAAAGAATTCAAGGTCCCATTCACAAAAATTAATTTGCAATGTCGCCCTTTGATATTGCTTACAACACTTGACAATACTTCCCTTAAAAAAAAAATTCGGCCCACTTTTTATGATTTTAAAAATCGTGCCCACGGAATGCACTAGTTTCGGCGTTTTTGAAAATAGACAGCACGGCCCCAAATTTGAAATTTTGCTCCCTCTGAGTGGCTCACTTGTCAATTTGTCGAACTCCTTAGTAAATTCTTATTTTGCTTTAGGCACTAGTTTTCAGCGTCTCCAACAAACCCTCTAACAATAATAACCACAATTGAAAACTCGTAGGCTAAGCCAGGACCAATGGCTTTGATACCACTGTAATGTCCCAAACGAAGAAAATTTGGAACAAACCCTTCCCTTATAATTATCATTCACTTCAAATAAAATTCCATTCGGAAACAGAAGATTTCCATGTAAAATTTTACAACATAGAACACGCAAATAACAATGATGAGCAGAAGGAAATCTCAGTTTTATTATATCAACCAAAAACAGGAGTACATAACAATATGAAATAGCTGGAAATAGTTGAGAAGCTCAAACAACTACTGCAAACTAGATCCAGCCTCAAAAGGGGTCTACTATGGCGCTAGATCTGCCCTCTCAAAATGAGCATACAAACAATAAGAACTCCTACGAATATTGAATGAATCCACCAAGGGGAAATGGGCGCTCGCACAATCTCTCTAAATCACTTGAGGGTTTTCATTCTGGGGCTACCAATGGAGTAGAGAACCACGTTCTCAACCTCTCATGCAAGAAATAATATCAACTCCAAGATATGCTCCAATGTTCTCCTCCACCTCTTTTATAGATTTGATGGATCCCTCTAGAACCTCCCATTTTATTATTATTTTAATCATGGAGCACTTTTCCCTCTTTTATTTTAATTAAAATATTCTTTTTAATGCAAGAAAATGGAAAATTAGTCATCCTATCTCCCCAGATCATTGAAACTCTCATCTAACCATCCCATCATGTAGATCTTCTCGTTCTGGTTCCACCTTGGTTGTACTATGAAGAAGAATAACAATGGGGACATGATATCTGTGTTCAAGTCATACAGGACCCTCATAAGAGGGTCGTTCCACGACTCCAAGTCTCTCTCGGAAGGTTAAGAATTTGACCTTCCCCAAGGGCTTCGTGAGAATGTTTGCAACCTGTTCATTTGTTCCAATATGCTAGAGCCTAATTGCTCCCCATTGTACCATATCACGAATAAAGTGGTACCCGATATCAATATGCTTGGAGCAGTCGTGGAACACGAGATTTTCTAATAAACGAATCCCACTCTGGTTGTCGCAGAAGATCACAGTCGTATCTAGCACGTGCTCAAATAGCTACTAAAGAGCTTCTTCAACTAGGTTGCTTCACAACAGGCCATACTCGCAGCAATGTATTCTGCCTCGACGGTGCTTAGTGCAACTTATTTCTGCTTCCTGCTCATCCAAGATATAGAAGCAACACCCAGAATTGCTCTTACGATCCACCACACTGCCAGCCCAGTGAGCATCTATATATACATGTAGTCTCAAATCCCTCGCAGTGTATCTCAATCCATGGTGGATTGTGCCCCAGAGATATCTTAAGAGATTCTTGGCAGTAATCCAATGAATGTGATGAGGTTTGACCATATATTGACTCAACGTGTTCACCGCAAAGCATATGTCAAGACGGGAGTTGACCAAGAACATTAGTGCCCCCACAAGTTGATGATACTCGGTAGGATTATAGCCAATCTGGGCCTAGCAGCACTTCCACATAGCTTCTTGAAGTTGAGTTCCATCGAAGTAATCACGGACTTGCAGTCCACCATCCCACATCTCTCAAGTAGCTTCACAATATATTTTCTTTGAGAAAGGAAAATCTCACCTGGCTTTTTCCAGACCTCCAACCCTAGGAAATAATGCATCAGTCCTAGGTCCTTCATCTCGAACTCAGAAGCCAACTCCCTCTTGCATTGATGAATGAGAGGGTCATCAACTGTCAGAAAGAGATCATCCACATAAAGGACCAAAATGAGAGGTTTGTCCTTTTCAACCTTGAAGTATAGGTTCGGGTCAGCATCGCTTCTTGTAAATCCCAACTTCATAAGAAAGCTATCAATCCTCTCTTACCAAGCCCTAGGGGCTTTCTTCAACCTGCATACATGTGTCTCACGATCTTGAACCTCAAACCCCTCGAGTTGTTACACATACACTTCCTCCTTAAGCGAACCATGCAAGAAGGTAGTTTTGACATCCATCTAATGAAGGCTCCATCCTTGCAAGGCAGCAAGGGCTATGATCAAATGGATGGTGGTATATCGGGCAACTGGTGCAAATATCTCATCATAGTCTACTCCTTCCTTTTGAGAGAAGCCTCGAGCTACAAATCTGGCCTTGAATTTCTCAGCACTCCCATCAGCTCCATGTTTGATCTTGTAGAGCCATTTCGTGATGACCACAGACCTATCCTTGGGTCTAGGAACCACATCCCAGACATCATTCTTCGTGATCGATTCATATTCTTCGTTCATCGCATCCTTCCAAACATGTTGCTTCACGACTTCATCAAATGTACAAGGCTCAAATTGTACAATGGTACTCATGGAAGCTAAGTACCCTTTATACCTATTCGGCTTCTTGCTTTCACAAAATGCCCCCCTTGGTGCAATGTGTTTCTCGGCATCTTCAAGAGTATCTTTGAGCCACAAAGGTCTTTTCCTTGAAGTAGAGGGCTTACTAGGAGGTGGATCAATGGGATCCATCGAACCTTCAACATCGGGCATCGGTTCATCGGACAGAGATTCATCCTGCTTTTCTGCATCAGCATCATCATTGGCCTCCCTAGGAATAGGAAGATCTCAAATCTTTCTAAGTGCAGAATCTTCATCGAAAGTGACATCATGACTTAATTCCACTTCCCTTTGACTAGGCACATAGATTCTATATGCCTTCAAAGTTTAATTGTAGCCCACAAATGTTCCTTTCTTCCCAGATGCATCTAATTTGTTTCTTTTCTCTTTCGGCACATGAAAGTATATGGGACAACCAAAAATTCTAAAATGAGAAACATCAGGTTTCTTACCGGTGAATACTTCTTCGAGTGTCTTGAAGTCCAAAGCTTGATGTGGGCATTGGTTTTGGACATACACAGCGGTGTTGGCATCTTCTCCCCATAAGAACTTCAAAAGACCTTGATCATGAAGCATAGCCCAGATGGCTTCAATGATAGTACAATTCTTCCTTTCCACAACACCGTTTTGTTCAGGAGTATAAGCACTTGTAGTCTCCCTCTTAATGCCAACTTCTCTACAATAGTCTTTGAATTCATTAAACTCATATTCGGTCCCATTATCGATCCTCTGAATTTTGATCTTCTTCCCTGTTTGATTCTCAACCAAGGCTTTGAAGGAGAGGAACCATTTGAATACTTCATCCTTCTTCTTTAAGAAATAGATCCATGTTTTGCGATAGAAGTCATCCACAAAAATAGAATAATACAAATGTCCACCCAAAGATGTAACGGGATCATACCTGATAAATCATAATGGACCAATTGAAGAATATTAGTGGTTTGAGTCTCACTTGAGGGGAATGGTCCCCTTGTATGTTTTCCAGCTTCACATCCCTGACAAACACCTTCATGATTTAAGTTGAATTTGGGCATCCCTGTGACCATCTTCCTTACATCGGGTAACGCTTTGAAATAAAGGTGAGCAAATCTTCGGTGCCATAATTCGCATTGAAGAGAAGTATCACGAGTCATTGCTCCCAACAGACTTCCTCCAACCTAAAAGAGACCTTCAACCCTAGATCAAAGAGTGAATGCATCTCTTGGGTTCCTTTGCCAAACAGGAACCTCCCCATCAATTAATGCCACCTTAAAACCACTGTCTTCCATCGCAGAAATAGAAACCAAGTTCTTTTTCAGATCAGGTACATATAGCACTTCTTACAAATGAAGAGTTTGACCTTGATTTAAGTAGAGAGTAACGGTCCCAATTCCTTTCACGGGATAAGTGGCATTATCCCCAAGTATAATCTCCATATTTGTCTTCTTTTCAACCAAGTTTGAGAGGGATTCCTTAGACCCAGTGAAGTGCCTTGAGGCACCACTATCAATCAACCAATGGTCCAATGTATCCGAAGGAGAGGCGGTGGAGAGGGCAGAAATAAGATAATAAAAAAATTGCTTTACAACATTAACTTCATCATACCTGAAGTTTCTCGATTTGTTGGGAGGACGACCACTTCCATTTCGAGCAGCATGAGCATTCCTCTTCCCTTTGTTATTGAACTTGTTGTTCCTTCAATTCCCATTACCCTTAAGTTGTTGTTGTTATTGTTGTCATCATCTCTTGGAGTATCGTTCTTGTGAGGACACTCTCTAGCGAAGTGGCCAAACCTATTACAATTGAAGCACCTTCCTTTTCTTCCTTCTTTGAATCCCGACTTGAACCCTTGTACTTGATTCATTGGACCAGCATTGTTCCTTCTTCTAGAATGAGCGAAGAAGGCAATAGGATTGTTTCCATTTGAGGGCTCGTCTCTTTCCATCATCCTTATTTCTTCTTGAATGCATCGGCCAATAGTTCATCCAATCCTGAAATCCTGTCATTGTTGAGAATGGTAGTGTTGAATACATCCCAATCTCTTGTGAGGCCCCCAAATGCAATAAGAGAGAGCTCTTGGTCACCAGTGACTTCTCCAATAGATAAGAGATCATTCTTGATCTCAGTAATCCTCATGAAGTAGGATTGGATGGATTCTCCTCTATCCATTTTGATGTCTTTCAACTTATTCTTAAGAAGAGAACTTGATTTTCATTATTAACTTTGAATATCCCAACCAGTGTGTCATACATCTCCTTAGATGTTTCTAAATCAGAAATATAGGCAACCAAAGGCTTGTGAATAGAATCAACAATAATCTTCTTAGCTTTAACCTCACCTTTCTTGTACTTGGTTTGAATAGCAGCGAAAGCACTTGAAGGAGGCTCGGTTATTCTTCCTTTGACATAATCCATGGCATCATTTTCTTCCAAAGTCAAAATCCAAAATCATATTCCATGCATGATAGTCGGATTTGTCCTTGAGCTTGTCCTCGGTTTTGAAGAACGATGTAGTCATCATTGGGACTAGTTCCAAGTCCTTGTCTAACAGCTTCCTTTAGTGATTGCTTTGCTTCACTCCTGCTTGGGCTTTGTCTTCACCTCAGCTCTGATACCATGTTAATTTTAGATAACAATGGTATGTTCTATGCTTTAGCACAATTTACTTCAATGTTTCTTATCAGCCCAATGACAATTTCTAATTATCTTCAGTAGCAATCACATTAACTTATACACATTGACAGTAAATGCAGATAGAACATAAAAACATATGTAGAAGACAAACCAAGCCAAGATGACACAAAACGTGGCGGATGCCAAGGACAAACCCCAATGTGAGGAAACCCTTTGATCAAATCTTCTTATTATTCTTCAATAGTTCAGCAAAGAGAGAGAGTACAAATATAAGCCCAAAACAAATCTGCCAAATCAGCAGTCAAATCAACCCTAACCAGAAAGTCAACAGTGGTCAAAGTTGCCCCAAAATTTCCTCCAATCAGCAGTCCAATTCAGCCTTCAAATCAGTTCAAATTCTTCGGTCAAACCCAATCAAAGGAGAAAGAAAGTCTGTTGTAATTTCTGAAGTCAACTCTAGTCAAACCACTCCAAATGCCTTGATTTTTGTGCCAATAAATGTAGCCTAGAAAATCAAAATTCTGGGCCAAAAACCGAGGTCAACAATGGTCAAACTCCCCTTGGTCAATGCTGGTCAACACTCTGAAATTTCAACTTGGTCTACCCAGAAAAACTCGGCCTCCTACCACACGTGCGAAGTAGAGAGAGAGTTGCACAGCCACACGTGCGAAGAAGAAGAGAGAAGCCTCCAATGTTGTACGACACAATCAAGAGAGAGGAGAAGTTGTGATGAGATGATGTCCAAATGAGGGAAAGGTCTCTCCTATTTATACATTGCGTTGAGGATGAAAACACATCTATTGGACTTCATGAGCCTACATTTGACTGGAGTCGACCTTGACAATTTGTCCATAGGAGAAATAAATTCATAATTTCACTTATACTTGTCAGAATGAGATGATCTTTATATCAAAATTGTACCTCTCCGAAAGAGGAACCCAATGCAATAATCATCTCCATCATATGAGTTGTCCTAAGGTGGAATTTGGCCCTAGTTGTCAATTTTAACAACTCTACATACCCTATTGCTCAGCTTTGTTCATTTTTAGGGTAGTGTCTACCTACTACTTGTCATCCAACCTGACTCTAGACTATTGCCTCAATTCCTTGGATTGAAAAAAAAAAATTAAAAGCAAAATTTTGATGGGGAACTAACAACCTCCCCATATATATGCAACAACCCGCAAGCCACATATATCAGAAACTCATAGTTCAGCCTAGGACCGAGACGTCCAGAGACCACCAAAACTCGAGTCGGGATCCCAGCGTCCAACGAGACATCTATCCTTCCAGCGTTACTATGATGGGCCACGTCTCCATGGACTTGAACTCAAGTGGATGGGATGGCAAACCACCATCCCTACCACTCGAGCTAAGCTCTCGTTGATTTAGCGCCCGAAATATTAAACTACACAATTTTCAATGTCTAGAGCCACTATGACATCTATCTAAAGTGGGCCTCCCACAATAGATCTTATTAGTAACATCACCCAATGTATCTAACCTGTGTTATGCAATAAGTCACTGTCTTAGATGGTGTGGGTGTGTCCATCAGACCCCTACATACATCAATGAGGGTGGCAGTATCTACCAATTTAGATGCCCTCAAGCTCCATCCACACTTGATAGGGCAAATCAGTCCTCATGGTCATTATTTATTGTCTAGAATATTACATCAGACAACCTCCAATGGCTAGAGTTACATGTATCACCAATTCAAGTGCACAACTTGTATTTGGGGCTTATTGCTAGTCCCTTGCTCAGGGTAGGTCCAAACCCCTAATGATCTATGCACCAAGCATGGATTGCCTTATGTGTACCTTGTCTATTTGCTCACAAGGACATACATGCAAGCTAGACAAAAAATTGAAGTGGACAAGACAACATGTTACTTATTGCATTCACTCATGGACTGAGTTTTTTGTCAAATTGGTGGATCTTCCTCTCTAAACATTTGTTTTTGTCTATAGGTGGACTATGTTTTGTGCCAAATTGGTCAATTTTCCCCTCTAATCCTTTGTTTTTGTCCAAACTTTCTCATGTCTTCCCTCTACATCTTTGTTTTCCTCTTTTGCAACAACCAATGGATCTGTCCAATGACATTTGTTTTCCTTGAGCATGACCCCAAATTCTCGTTTGATGAGTCCAAACCATAACATGTCATAATATAATGAATCTTATATTAGTAGCATGATATACAAAACATAAACTTGGAAGAATAACAAATTTTTATGCAAATTCATCCATTAGAATGCCCTCTAGGAGGCTTTAAATATTGCTCAACATGGGGATCTGTCCCTGGGACATGCATAACATTAAAAAAATCAATCTTAGACAATTCCAACACATTAGTATGCAAGAATAAGCCTTAATCATCGAGAAACTAGCACAATGTCCACAGTAACACAGAAATCAATAGAAACAAGAAAACAAATGACAAATTGCATGTGTATTCATCCATCCATTACAAGTTAATGAAATATAATAGAATAAATGAGGATAATTTCAATAGTAGCAATGTAATAAACAATAGCAAAAACACATAAAACACCAATGTTATAGTGAGGTCTGAAGTGTTGGAGAAAACCCAATGTCCAAGAGCAAAGTGTCTTACATGAATCAGTCTAACTCTTGAAAATCTCAAAGAGAGCAATTTTATCCACATCGAGAGAACTTCCAATCATCTAGTTGATTGGCTTGCTAACATGACCACATCTTCAACGAGGCATAATTGTGTTTTCTAAAGATCTCAACCTCGTGGCAATTGATTTTTGGAAATATTATGTTGTTAAAGTCCTAACCCCTAGCACACTTGGCACCTGTTAATTTTATATAAAATGGTATGTTCTATGCTTAGCACAATTTACTCCAATGTTCCTTTAGCAACCCAATAACAATTTCCAATTATTTCCAGTAGCAATCAATTTAACCATTAATCACATTGACAGTAAATGCAAATAGAACATAAAACAAATGTAGAAGATAAGCCAAGACAAGAGGACACCAGTTTTGGAAGATGCCAAGGAAAAACCCCAATGTGGGGAAAACCCTTTGATCAAATCTTCTTATTATTATTCAAATGCTCAGCACATAGAGAGAGAGTACAAAAGTCAAATAGACTAGCCTAATACAAAGTCAAATCAGCCCTGTCAAATTCTATAGACAACTGCAGTCAAACTTTAGCCCTAACTAAAAAGTTAACTTTAGTCAAAACAACAGTAAAACACCTCCTTTGAAGCTCAGTCAAAGGCAATGAAATTCGACCTCCAACAATGGTCAAAGTCAACCCAAAACAGTGACAAAAACTCTGGTCAAACTCAATCAACCCGTGGTCAGCTTTGTGGTCAAATAGGCATGCGGTCAACGCAAGTCAAACAACTCCAAAATCCTTGATTTCTGTGCCAATCAATGTGGCCTAAAGAAACCAAAATTCTACCCTCAAAACCACAGTCAAAACAAGTTAAAATCTCCTCAGTCAACGCTGGTCGTGAAGTCTGAAATTCTACCTGTAATTTTTTGCCCAAAAAATCGTCCTCCTTGCCACACGTGTGAGAGAGAGAGAGGTTGCCCAAGTTGTACTAACCAATCTGATGAAGAGCGAGAGAAGAATGTGTGAGTGATGAATGTCCAAATGAGGTGTTAGGTCTCTTTTATTTATACACTTCATTGTGGGTGAAGAGACACATCCATTGGGCTTCTTGAGCCTACATTGAGCTAAGGCCGACCTAAACAATTTGCATGTGTGATCATAAATTCAAAATCGCACTTCTGCTTGTCCGAATGAGATGATCTTTATATCAATCTTGGACCTCTCGAAAAGAGGAATCCAATGCAATCATCATCTCCATCAAATGAGTTGTCCCAAGGTGGAATTTGGTCCTAGTTGCCAATTTTAACACTCCCTCTCAACTAAGGAGAATTCCACCTACCAATCCATCTAATATCATCATGCCATCCTGTCGTCATGTACCATCTTTGTTATCTCTGCTCTGCTCTACTAAACCATGAAGTAATAATGAAGAAGAATTGATTGAAAGTGAGTCACAAGACCTTACCACTCTCCACTGACAAAAGTCAGTACAAAGGTAGAACCTCAAATGATCCCAAATCAAGTTGTTGAACACTATGCATCCTCGTCATAGGGAGTACGGCAGTACACAATGCATCCATAGGTAGTGTTATGGTCCCTAACAACTTTTCCCAACGCATTGGCCAGATGAGAGGTACTTCCCATGAGTTTCGGACTCCATGGGTAGGATGTATGTGGGGGCATCGGCAAGAGAAAGTGAACTACTCATCCTGCTCATATGCCATAGGAGAAGGTGAACCACTCATCCTATGCATATGTCAATCGTAGGGGAAGGTGAAACACTCACCCTACATACATGTATCCGCAATCGTCGGGGAAGGTGAACCACTCACCCTACATATATGTGTTCGCAATCGTAGGGGAAGGTGAACCACTCACCTTACACACATGTCAACCATCATGGGGTATCACAGGGGAAAGTGAACCACTCACCCTATACATAGTGCACCACTAAGGGAAGGTGAACCACTCACCCTATGGTCGCACATAGCTCCAAGAAGTACTCGAAGCCCGCACGAGCTCCCAGAGCTCAGTGTCCAACTCATGCAGGACCCTCATAGGAGGGTCTTTCCACGACTCCAAGTCTCTCACGAAAGGCTAAGAATTTGACCTTCCCTAAGGGCCTCATAAGAATGTCTGCAACCTGCTCATCCATCCTGATGTGAGGGAACCTTAATGCCCCTCATTGTACCATATCCCAAATAAAGTGGTACCTAATATCAATGTGCTTGGAGCGGTCGTGGAACACGGGATTCTCTGAAAGGCAAATCCCACTTTGGTTGTCGCAGAAAATCACGATGGTATCTAGCACATGCTCAAAAAATCTCACTAAAGAGCTTTCTCAACCAAACAACTTCACAACAGGATATACTAGCAGCAATGTATTCGTCGATGCTTAAAGCAACCGATTTTTGCTTCCTGCTCGTCCAAGATATTGAAGCAGACCCCAAAAGAAGCAACACCCAAACGTGCTCTTAAGATCCACCACAATGCCAGCCCAATCAGCATCAATATATCCATGTAACCTCAAATTCCCGGCAGTGTATCTCAAACCATAGTTGATTGTGCCACGAAGATATCTCAAGAGATTCTTAGCAGCAATCCAATGTATGTGATGAGGCTCGACCATAAATTGACTCAATGTATTCACATCAAAGCATATGTCCGGATGGGAGTTTACCAAGAACATCAGGGCCCCCACAAGTTGTCGATACTATGAAGGATTTGCCAATGCAGGCCATCAGCACTTCCACATAGCTTCTTGAAGTTGAGTTCCATTAAACAGACACAGACTTGCATTCCACCATCCCACATCTCTCAAGTAGCTTCACAATATATTTTCCTTGGGAAAGGAGAATCTCACCTGGCTTTTGCCAGACCTCCAAGCCTAGGAAGTAGTGCATCAAACCTATGTCCTTCATCTCGAATTCAGAAGCCAACTCCCTCTTGCATTGATAAATGAGAGGGTTTGCACCTATCTAGAAAAAATCATCCACATAAAGAACCAGAATGAGAGGCCTATCCTTTTCAAACTTGAAGTATAGGTTCAGGTCAGCTTCACTCCTTGTAAAACCCAGCTTCATAAGATAGCTATCACTCCTCTCATGCCAAGTCCTCAAGGCTTGCTTCAACCCATAGAGGGCTTTCTTCAACCTGCATACATGTGTGTTTCAATCTTGAACTTTGAACCCCTCAAGTTGCTCTACATAGACTTCCTCCTTAAGCGAGCCATGCAAGAAAGCAGTTTTGACATCCATTTATTGTAAGCGCCATCCTTGAGAGGCAACGAGAGCAATGATGGATCGGATAGTGGTCTATCAGGCAACCAGCGCAAATATCTTGTCATAGTCCAGTCCTTCCTTTTGAGAGAAGCCTCGCGCAACGAACCTGGCCTTGAACTTTTCAGCACTCCCATCAGCTCCATGTTTGATTTTGTAGAGCCATTTTGAAGTGACCGCTGACTTGTCCTTGGGTCTAGGAACCACATCCCAGACATCATTCTTCATGATCGATTCATATTCCTCATTCATCGCATCCTTCCAAACTTGGTGCTTCATGGCTTCTTCGAACGTACATGGCTCAAATTGAACAATGGTACTCATAGCAACTAAGTACCCTTGGTACCTGTTCGGCTTCTTGCTTTCACAAAATGTCCCCCTTGGTGCAACATGTCTTTCAGCATCTTCAAGAGTATCTTTGAGCCACAAAAGTCTTTTCCCCGAGGTAGAGGGCTCACCAGGAGGTGGATCAATGGGATCCATCGGGCCTTCAACATCAAGCATCAGATCAACTATCGAGATTCATCCTTCTTTCCTGCATCATCATGATTGTCCATCCTAGAGATAGAAAGATCTTTGACTTTCCCAAGGGCAGAATTTTCATCAGAGGTGACATCATGACTTACTTCTACTTCTCTTTGACAGGCACATAGATTCTATATGCCTTTGAAGTTTCATTGTAGCCCACAAAAGCTCATTTCTTCCCAGATGCATCTAGCTTGTTTCTTTTCTCTTTCGGCACATGAAAATATACGGGACAACCAAAAATTCTAAAATGATAAACATCGTAATTTCTTACCGGTGAAAACTTCTTCGGGTGTCTTGAAGTCCAATGCTTGATGCGAGCACCTATTTTGAACATATACAACGGTGTTGGTAGCATCTCCCCATAAGAACTTCAATAGGCTTTGGTCATGAAGCATAGCACAGGTAGGCTTCTATGATTGTTCGATTCTTCCTTTCAACAACTCCATTTCGCTTAGAAGTATATGTAGTAGTGGTCTCCCTCTTAATGCCAGCTTCTCTACAATAGTTATTGAATTCATTTGACTCATATTCAGTTCCATTATTGGTGCTCAATATTTTGATCTTCTTCCCTGTTTGATTCTCGACCAAGGCTTTGAAAGAGAAGAACCATTTGAACACTTCGTCCTCCTTCTTCAAGAAATAGATCCATGTTTTGCGAGAGAAGTCATCCACAAAAATTGCATAATACAAGTATCATCCTAAAGATGTTACGGCAACATACCTGATAGATCAGAATGGACCAATTGAAGAATATTGATAGTTTGACTTTCACTTGAAGGGAATAGTCCCCTTGTATGTTTTCCAGTTGCACAACCCTGATAAATTCCTTCATGATCTATGTTGAATTCGGGCATACTTGTGACCATCTTCCTTACATCAAGTAAAGCTTTGTAATGAAGGTGAGCAAATCTTCGATGCCATAATTCAAATCGAAGAGAAGTATCACAAGTCATAGCTCCCAAAGGAATTCCTCCAACCTAATAGAGACCTTCAACCCTAAATCCAAGTGTAAATGCACCTTTCGGGTTCCTTTGCCAAACACGTACCTTCCCATCAACGAATGTCATCTTGAAACCTTTATCTTCCATCGCAGAAATAGATACCAAGTTCTTTTTCAAATCAGGTACATACAATACTTCTTGTAGATGAAGGGTTTGACCTTGATTTAAGTGAAGAGTGACAGTCCTTATCCCTTTCACGGGGTAGGTGGCATTGTCTCCAAGTATGATCGCCAAATTTGTCTTCTTTTCAATCAAATTTCAGAGGGCCTCCTTGTATCCAATGAAGTGCCTTGAGGCACCGCTATCAATCAACCAATGATCCAATGTATGCGGAGGAGAGGCAGTGGTGAGGGCAAAAATAAGATAAAATTCTTTTTGCTTATCTACAACATTAGTTTCCTCATACCTGGAATTTCTCGATCTTTTGGGAGGACGACCATTTCCATATCGAGCAGTGGGAGCATTCCTCTTTCCTTTGTTGTTGAACTAGTTGTTCCTTTCATTGCCATTGCCTTTGTAGTTGTTGTGGTTGTTGTTGTCATCATCCCTTGGAGTATCCTTCTTGTGAGGACACTCTCTAGCATAGTGGCCAAACCTGTTGCAATTGAAGCATCTTCTTTTTCTTCCTTCTTTGAATCTCGACTTAAATCCTTGACCTTATCTTCTTGGACCAGCATTGTTCTTCCTTTTAGCTTGAACGGAGAAAGCAGTAGGATTATTTCCACTTTAGTGGTTATCTCTTTCCATCATCCTTATTTCTTCTTGGGTGCATCTAGCCAATATTTCATCAAAACTCGAAATCTTGTCATTGTTGAGGATGGTGGTGTTAAACACATCCCATTCTCTTGTAAGACCTCCAAGTGCAATAAGAGTGAGCTCCCTATCACCAACAACTTCTCCAATAGATGGGAGATCATTCTTGATTTCGGTAATCCTCATGAAGTAGGATTGAATGGACTCTCCTCTATCCATCTTGATGTCTTTCAACTTGTTCTTGAGAAAGAGGACTTGATTTGCATTGTTTATTTTGAACATCCCAACCAGCTTGTCATACATTTCCTTAGATGTTTCCCAATCAGAAATATAGGCAACCAAATGCTTGTGAATGGAATCAACAATAATTTGCTTAGCTTTGACCTCACCTTTCTTGTACTTTGTTTTTGCAACAGCGGGTGCATTTGAATGAGGCTCCACCACTCTTCCTTTGACATAGTCCACAGCATTATTCTCTTCCAAAGTCAAATCCAGAGACATCTTCCATGCATGATAGTTGGATTTGTCCTTAAGCTTGTCCTCGGATCTGAAGTATGACGTAGTCGTCATTGAAGCTAGCTCAAAATTATTGTCCAACAGCATTTCTTAGTGATTGCTTTTCTCACTCTTGCTTGGGCTTTGGCTTCACCTGGGCTCTGATACCATGTTAATTTTAGATAACAATGCTTAGCACAATTTACTTAAATGTTCTTTTAGCAATCCAATAACAATTTCCAATTATTTCCAGTAGCAATCACATTGACAGTAAGTGCAGATAGAACATAAAAACAAATGAAAAAGACAAGCCAAGACAAGAGGACACCAGATTTGGCGGATGCCAGGGAAAAACCCCAATGTGGGGAAACCCTTTGATCAAATCTTCTTATTATTATTCAATAGTTCAGCAGAGAGCGAGAGTACAAAAGTCAAATAGACTAGCCCAAGAGTCAAATCAGCCCTGTCAAATTCTGCAGACAACAGCAATGAAACTTCAGCCCTAACCAGAAAGTCAACTTTAGTCAAAACAGTAGTAAAACACCTCCTTTGAAGCTTGGTCAAAGGCAGTCAAATTCAGCCTCCAACAGTGGTCAAAGTCAAACCAAAATAGTCACAAAAACTCTAGTCAAACTCGATCGACCTGTGGTCAGCTCTGCGGTCAAACAAGCATGTAGTCAAAGCAGGTCAAACAACTCCAAAATCCTCGATTTCTATGCAAGTCAATGTGGCCTAAGGAAATCGAAATTATGCCCTCACAACCGCAATCAAAACAGGTCAAAATCTCCTTGGTCAATGACGGTCCTGAAGTCTGAAATTTTGCTTGTAAGTTTCTGCCCAGAAAATCATCCTCCTTGCCACACGTGTGAAAGAGAGAGAGGCTGCCCAAGCTGTACAAAGTTAATATCGCCGAGATATCGGCGATATTCGGAAATATCGCGATATTTTCAGCGAGTCGATATCGCCGACAAAATATCGCGATATTTTCGGCTTTTGAAAATATCGCGCGATTTCCGAAATATCGCCGATATTTCGGAAAATATTGCGCGACGATCGAAAATATCGCCTGGTGACTGTAAAAAAATTCTGCATGGCCTATAAAAATCTGATTTTGGTTTTTTTTCATATCATTTTCATTTCTGATTGCTGGAGAAGGGGAGAGCTATGTGGTTGCTGCCAAGGAGGGTTTGAGCATTCTAGGCCCTAGTGTTGATATGCTATTCATGGTAATGTTAAATTCTTAAAGTAAAAGTGACATTCTCCTTAATCTTCATTTTCATCCTTTTACTTAAATTTTTAACATTACCATGAA